>JAPMNZ010901080.1:0-10372 GCA_029875035.1 Pomatoschistus microps
CCTGTTCCGACCGGGATTCAAACCCAGGACCTTCTTGCTGAGAAGCCAGAGTGCTATCCACTCAACCACCGAGCCGGCGCTGCCCATAGCAATTATAGACTAAGTATTCTACGATTGCTAAAAGGAGTAGCTCTCTGTCATTTCTGTTTCATAAAAGTAGCTCTCCAATCGAAAAGGTTGGAGACCCTTGCGATAGAATCTGGTATCATATCCTAGCAACATACCCACATCAAGCTAAAATCAAAGATTTTGTACTTAGATATATAGGAGAATTTTCATCAAGTCCATCAAGACTATTGGTCCTCCTAATTGTCAATCATACATGCTAATCAAATAAGACACCAATGACTTTTGTTCAAAAAGTGGAGAGGGTGGTTCTTATCTAAAATTTGGGGAAATCCTTCTCTATACCTTTAATTCGTTATGCTAAAATTGGAGATTATAGATTGCTTCCTTATCATGCTAAAGCTAGAGATTTTATTTTATGATATTCTTATCTCATCTTGTGCTGTGCTGTGTGCTCCTCATTTCCACTTTTCTGTAACTGGTGATTTCCCCCCTCTCTCGCTCTCTCTCAAACTAATATCCAGGTGAATTCCTTGGGAATCATAGCAACAGCATTCTGCCAGCACGTTAGTCCCAGCTCATCCTGGGAATACCACAAACCAAGCAGGTACTACAAAAGTACCTTGTTCAGTTTAAATAGGGCAGGTGGTGGAGAATCAGGGGAGAGTAGAGTAGACAAGTAGGGCTGGAAGAAACTTGAAACTTAATTCTCTGGTCAATAAAGATGGGATGGAATAACATTGTCTACGTTTGAGCTGAAAAAAAAAAAAAAACATTAATTCAGTAAAAAAAAATATTTATTCAACTTTTGTCCCCTAGAACGTATCCTTCAAACACTTCTGTGAACAGTTTGCCCTTTTATCCAACCTCCATTCTCATTTCAACCCCAGAGAAACCACTGACCTATAAAGCTGCATAATGTAGCAATTATCAACATTAAACGGTGCTAAAAGCGTAGGGTGAATAATGAAAATAGTGTGATTGGTTTACTATAACACGTGCTAATCCCCACTGCTAGCTTGCGTAGGGCATTGTAGCAAACATGGGTAAATCTTAAAATGACAAACTTCTGTTGACAAACATACATTTAAGAAGACTTTACCTTCACAGAGACAGAAATATGAGGCGCCAGAGCTGTTATAAACACCACCATGACCCAGGACCAGAAACAAGACCAGTCCCAGGTACCTGGTCCAGTACCAGGAGTGGCACATGCATTACCGTTAGCGCACTCTAGTCTGGCGTTATCATGGATCTATAAGGGCGTTACAGAGAAAGTCACTCAATGAAATCTTATAAATTGTTTTATTAAAAAAAGAAAAGAAAAGGTTGTTTTTCAATATAGTATGTACAATAACAGCTAACACAGTGAAGGTCAATTCCCATGGCAAACACTGTATAAATACAGTCAATATGTTTAATACTTCATAGATGATCAAATATTTAAATAACAATAGGAGACGTCTTATCACAGTGGCACTGAATCATACTGTAAACATCAAGACATGTCCAGGTCAACCCATATATGTTTGGTGTTACTTTTGCTTTTCCTTATAAATAGCATGAATTCAGCCTTGTAGCCATCAAGTCTTTTTCTTCATAATGCTCAAATACACACGTTAGCCTCACTGTGGATTTCACAAATTTGTCTCGTCCCATGATGGGTCATTGATGCTCTTTAATACCTTCCGTACAACTTTCTCAATGTCCTTTCGAGCTTTCTGCTCTTCCTCTATTGACCTCTTCATCTTCTTAGTATCCTGTTGGTAAAAGTAGAAACTGGGTTAGACATGGCACTCAAAAGCACAGACGTTTCTACAAAATTGACAACATATAATCCCACTTAAAGCCACAATACTAGGCACGGCAAGGCAAGTTCATTTGTAAAGCACAGTTCATGTACAAGGCAACTCAATGTTTGTTGACATTTTACACATTGCCTCAGGACTACAGTTGTAAACTAGCTATATAGATAATACTGACACATTTACCGTAATGTTGATTAATGTGTACTGTCCCTATTCAAATAAACTAATAAAATAAATAAATAATAAAAAGTTCTTAAAGAAAGACAGAAACAATACAATACATTAAAATCTATTACATTAAAATATATTCCTACACTATCATCAATAAAAAAGAAGTGTGCAAATTACCTGTTTCAGACCTTGAACTTCATCCCGTAAGGCATAAACTATATCGACCAAACTCCTTTAAAAAGAAGAGTACATTTAAGTAACACAGTTTTCAGAAGGATTTCTTCACTCCTGGCTTACATAACGCTCTGTATCTTACTTTTCCTCCGATCTGCTTTGTCCATTATGAGTGGGGTCTTTGTCGTCAGCAGGGATGATGACGTGTAGACCTGCGTTCTTCTGAAACCCTGGTTAAAAGCACAAAACGACTGACCACTCTATACAACAGCTCACAGTTAGAGAAGTGTGGATCACATCAGCTCGAACTTGGAAAGCAGTGACACATGTTAGTCATGCAAAGATTCAAGAGAAGGGAAGGCACAACAAAGAAAAAGAAAAACAATACAGTTGTGCTTGTAACTGGAGGCTTTTTGGCGGGAAGGATGAGAAGTTTTAGCATCAGAGAGACCTCATGAACAACCAATGCAGAATAATCCAATCTCTCATAGATTTTAAAGGGGAAATACATTACATACATTGACAACCGGAGGATGGAAACCTCTAATATACTTTATTGTGTTATTATAATATGAAAATAGATCCCTTCCTTCCTGCTCATAGTTATATGTGTACAGGAAATATATATTCTGGATAATAATGTCAGTTTTAACAGTGTTTTAAAGCTGTGATGTCTACCTGTAATTCAATGTCTGAAAATAAAGAATATATGAAAAAAAAATCAGTGGTTTCGTTTACGTACAATTTTTCTCTGCCTAGGGTTGTAAATGTTCAAGTACAACTATACATGGAAACTAATCACACACATACACGTCTCGAAGTTAAAAACCATCACAATGCCTCCGTTTACCAAATGACAGATTTATTCAAAACTCATTATACATTGGGACTTGGAACACTTCAGCCGAGTTGAACAGAACGCTGTGTCAATTGAAACAGAGCACACAAGAAGACAACCTCGTCTCTTCGCCCTGTCCCAGAATTTACCCTTTTTAACAATGGAATACACCTGCCACAAAGTATAGCACATAGCAGAAAGACCGTATTATTCCGAGTTCAAATACGAATATAGGACAGACTGTTTCAAGACGACGATTATTTACAAGGGGACACAATGTGCTCTTTATATTTCAAGTCCAACGACCGTATTCTGAGGTTGAATGAGCAGTCGACATACATCTGCATCACCCTACGTGCTATTTTTCTTGTCCATTTTTCCCGTCAGTGCTGAAAACACTCAAGGGGAGACAAGTTACTCTTTTATCGAGCTTATACTTTACAGGAACACTAAATAATACTACCTTGAGAACTATATCATTCACACTCTATAGGCAGACGACAGAAAATACTATATTTATAACACATTCTACCCACGCCCTCCCACTAGCCCGTTACATGATTGTGCAAAATAATTCAAAGAAAACACTTGGATCTTTTTATCTGGTGTAAACTTTTGAGACGCATGTAAAAAATAAGCTTTTTTTTTCCCCCTTCCAGAGATTCACTTGTAAACATATACATAAAACAATGCGATTCGATTTGAGATAAATATGGCGATAAATAAGTTAAATGCAAAAGAATACAGACGCGGTTGTACTTAATTAGTTTGTAACGTGGGCATTGCTTACTCTATAGTGCTATATGAGAATCCTAACTGTGCTTTCTGTACCATTCTTGTAAAAATACTCTTCATAAAAATAGTAATTGATGCAAGAAATTATTACATTACTATAAGTCGGAGAATGATGGCATGCATAGGTAACAGTGGTACCTATTGTAATTCATTGAGGATTGCACCAACTTTGGGGACTGAGTGACATGTGCAGGACTGAGATTTAACAAGAGCGTTCGGGTATTGTAAACGGTGAGAATTGGCAACGAAAACGAGCATTTCAGACTTGAATTAATACGTTAATACAATTTAAATTATGATAAGACTACACCTATTAAATACTTTAAGATCCGTTTGATTTTTTTCAACCAAAACTCTATAAATAACAGAATATATTCGCTGGCTAACACTAGAATGTAAGAAGACCACAAAAACCCATCCTCCAGACTTGGCTACAGGAGGTCGACGCTTTTTATGGACACGATTTTCTCGGTAATGCGACAGTTTGAATAAAATGTGCTGATGTTGTTCTCCGAGGATTATCCGGTGCGTTCGAGCGTTGTTACGGAAACATGTTTAGAAAAGCAATTTAAAATGGAAAATAAATAAGAAATAAATAATGCATGCTTATAGGTAGTATCTCCCAAAAAAGAAATAACCGTAATCATGTTGTTTTGGGTTTCAAGGAATGGTTTTGGTCGCATCACGTTGACTGTAATGTGTATCTTTAGAAAAGCTGCTGAACAGGTCTCTCTGTGGCATCCCATCGATCAGTACATTTGTGCAGTAAAGTCTAAATGTACATTATAGTACATGCACAGACTACTTCCTCCAGTTCATCTGAATATCAGATAGGAAAACAAAACCGTCCTTTTCTTTCTCTCCTCTGTTGTTCACCCCGACATCGATGTTCTCTCAATGTGGCGAGACAACACGTGTTTAATGAAGGGGAGTGGTCACATTCAAGAAAACTAAACACTTACTGCATGACTACAGAAAGAGGAGGCACATAAAAGGGAAAGAAGGCAACAGGGAGATGCTCATCGCAAAGTTTGAGTAATAAATTAACAACATAAATTAACAAAAAATAATAGAAATAATAGAAAATAAATATACAAATAAAAAATCTAGTTTCATTCGATACACTAAAAGAAGCGAGCTTGCTGTTTTTTCTGAAGCACCGTCTGATCTTTAGTTCTGGTGCGAGATGCAGCTTTTGCGGGGCACTGATCCCATCCTGTAACTGTGAGTGGTCCAGATGGAGTCATAGTCCGAGTCCTCAGAGAGGTCAGAGGAAAGCTCTGGCCGCGACATGCTGCTACGACGGCCCGGAGAGTCCACACAGGAGCGGTCCACATCCGCCAACACATGGTTGTGCATCAGGTCAGTGCCTTGCCAAGCTGCTCGGGCAGCACAGAGCAATGTGGGGCAGAGGAACGAAGAGTGGGAAGAGGAAAGAAGATAGAGATGGAAAAGGATGGAAGGAAAAAAACAAAAACAAACATGGCAACCCAATGTAAATGAATGAGGGATGAAGAAGACAGAAGAAGAAAGAGGTTAGATCAGACCAATCAGGGATACCAGTGTTAAAAGACTAGAAAAGTTTAATTCTAAAGAAAGTGGAAAAGTCTTACTGGAGTTGAGAGTCTGTCGTGTTTTGGCACTGGTGCAGTATGCCTCAATAACCTTCAAGATCTGGGCATCTTCTTCCAAAGCAGCAGTGCCTGCATAACATGATAATTATACCAGTGTGTGTCATATATCAGCGCTAAAGCAGCTCAACAAATAAGACACTCACTCTTCCTCAGGGAAAACTCCTCTTCAGACTGTTTCCGCTCAGGTTTACGCTTCGGAAGGAGTTTTTTCACACTCTTGGGACTTTTACTTAAGTCCTGTTCAAATAAAGATCACTGAAATTAATCTGTTAATAAAATGTACAATGTTTGGCAAAGAGCAAAATCCCCATATTTGTGTCATAGTCAGACCACTGAAACAATCATCTTGAGTGGTCACAGAAAGTATTGAGCAAAGCTGTCAGAGGCGACAAGGGGAGGTGACGAGGAGAGCAGAGCTAAAGCCTGAGCCTGGTAGAGTGGAACCACAGTTAACTTTGGAGCAGGTGACTGTCAGTCAGTGACACTATGTGGAATTAGCCGAGGCACTGGAGGCCTGCAGACGAGGCTCAGGGGGATTTAAGGCTCTCTGTGTGAACATGGCGTTACAGAAGTGTTGTAACCCAAAGTGACTGGCGTGTATACATGAATAATTCTCAGCAAAAAAAAAAGTTCTCTAGCCTCCACTGCATTTCAAGGCAGAGAGTACCATCTGAATGAAGGCAAGAGGCAGGCACACACAAACGAACTGTGGAATCTACAGAATTTTGGTAAAATGGTCAACAGTGGGTAGATGAGATGAGCAGAAAAACAATTTACCTGTATCATAAAAGAAATACATGTGTTTCCTGCTTCGAGAATCAAACTGAATTGTGAGATTTATGAATCATGTCTGAATTACAGCGTCTAAGGGTTAGGGTTATGTATATGTCAGTGTCTCCTCCCAGTCGAATTAATTACTGCAATGCTATCAAATCGTCATATTTTTGCCAATTCCTACCACTAATAGAAAATCGCCAATTTCCAAAAATCCAATCATTTACTGCTTCTCCCATCTTTCTGTCCAAAAAATGATGTCAAAATCCACCCATGACCTTTTGAGTTATGATGCAAAAACTAATGACAAACACAGAACAATAGCCTCCCTGACAGAGGTAATACCTACTTACAATTAATCACATATGCGCTGACAAAAAGCTCACCTCTTTGTAACAGAGTGCTGCCGAGGGCCGCAGTGGGGGGGCAGGCCTCAGGCAGCTCAGGCTCCAGGGCTTGGGGGTGTTGGGGGGCTCGAGGGGACCCCACATCAGAGTGCTGTGCGAGCCGTGGGACGAGGGGTGAGGTAGGGTGTGGTAAGTGGGAGCAACTGTCATGGCCCTTCCTTCAGCGTGTCGGGACGGAGTGAGGGGGTGAGAGGGGAGCTGAGGAGGAACAACACACGTTTAATTAGCGGCAGTGAGGATTTGAATAAGAATAGATGCAGAGGTGCTCGAATTATATTACAATACATTACAAAACTGTCAGATGAGATCATTTTACAAACATTACAAATGCAGTGGATTTAAACAGTACTGATGGTGAATAGCAGAACTGGTCTATTGAATGAATAAATGATCTCACCGTGTGACAGGGGACTGTGAGGGGCTTGTGACTGGGGGCAGACGCTGCATTGTGCTTTATTTGTCTAGTGAGGTGTTCTATCCAGTCCTGAAGATCTTGCTGGTTCAAGCACATAACCAGCAGACGATCAAATAGTGTACCTGTAGAATATAAATAAAATACTTGATGGTTCCAAGACGACACACACTCATTGAATAGTATAGTATGTTTGATTAGTTTACCATTGAGCTCGAATGCATTTTTATAGGCTTCACAGTCTTCCAGTTTACTTACAATCATCCCTGCTAGAGGTAATTTCCCCTAAAGAAGCACATTTAACAGTCAGCACTATGAAATACCACATCTTAAGAAAAGAATGTCATGCTGACCTGAAATATGAACCCACTCATCCTGGGGCTGGCAGACAGCAGGAGCAGCACGTGGGGAAAGAGCATGAGGTAACGCTCACTCTTGTCCTGAGAAAAGACATTTTTTTATTGCTTTTTCTAGCACAGATGATTATAGTGGACACTGGCTTCACTTCAACATCACATGTAGTAAAAACAACAATGCATACACAGATGTGCTAATAAACATAGTTATCAGAGGTGACAATCATTCAATACAAATCCAGATAATTCACATTTCTGCTTTCTGGGGTTGTGCCAAAAAAAAGGTTTAATCTTGACAAGCTTTACAAAGACAAACATAAAATTGCCATGGTGAATGTGATTTTGACCGACATGGATTTAATGCAGCAGTGTGTAATTACAGCGTTAACTGGGTGAGTGAGGCATTGTTTCGTAATGATAATGGAGGAAATGTCAGGAGAAGAGTTTTTAATGAGGGGTGCTCTCCAGTCAGACCATGGCTGATCCATAACATGTTATCATCATTATCACACAATACACTCTTGTTGTCAAGGCTCTTGTAAAAATCAACTTGCTAGTGCCTTTGGTACTTAAGATGCCACAATCAAGTGATCTGCCTGACACCCTCAGGGACAAAAAAACCTTCTATCAACTGTATTCACATGATTTGGTGAGAAATTATGCAATTTCAGTTGATTCTGAGATGGTGATAATTTACTAAATTACTATCCTCTGAATATCTGTATGATTCTGAAATGCAGCCTTTACCTCTGATCCTCCCTGAACCAGGACTTGACTCATGAAGAGCACAGAACCCAGGGTCTTGATGTCATCTCCCTCCCACAGTCGGATGGACTCAGTCAGGATCTGCAGCTCCAGCTCTTTTCGCTTCCTCACTTCCTGGCAATGGCTCTACACAAGTAAGCAAGCAAGTGAATAAATAAGTAAGTAATCTTTATTCATCTAGTGCATTTTTACAGACCGAGGTCACCCAAAGCGCTATACAATGTTCAGAGTTAACACCATGATGACAGAAGAGACGCCAAACACACTGGGGCATCAAAGCCCTCCATTCACGCACTCATTACATTCATACCCATTGTACATGTTTTAAGGCAAGGCAAGTTTATTTGTATAGCAAAATTCATACACAAGGCAACTCGAAGTGCTGAACAAAATAAGAGAGCATAAATAATAATAAATAAACACAGTACATTAAAAAGAAAGATACAAGGGCACTTACCGATAGATTTTTGAACGCCACCATGGCTTTCTGTATGTCTGTCCTGTCAGGAAGACCATCCTAAAAGCGTGAATGATTTTCAAAAATGTTAGTCACATCTTGGACAAATAAAAATACCTTCTTATAAATGAAATGTCCGTGAACGCACCTCCATGTGCCTCTCCAGCTCTTTGAGTAATGTGGGGTATTTGTCTAGTCTCATAAAAGGTTTGCTGAGGCCAGTGGTGAGTGCGAGTGTGCCGGGGTTAGCTGCTCCGTGAGCCTCCATGAATTCACCCAAATATTCACTGACAAAAGGCAGGTTACAAACAAAACATCAGCCACATTTGCGGTCCATAGCTCTGACTGTCAATCAATCAATCAATTCTCTTCATTTACAAAACTTCATAGTCAAGTTATACACATTCTATTTGTAAAGTTTTTTAGTGTTTTGTAAAAAGGGAACTCCAAGGAAGCTGCAATAGCTTATAGGCCGGGTCCCAAAAACAATACTATAATTATGTAAAACAATGTGACAATTTATATCTTTATACAATCCTAAACCCATTTCTAAAAATGTTGCCCTTTCACACTGTGCCATACCTCTGTTGGGTGAGCACATCCACAGCTGAGGGGTGGTTGGAGCAGTATGCCACATAAAGAGCTTTCATCTGTGGCATCAGGTTCAGGAAAAAGGCACCGACCCTCTGTTGGCTTTCAGGAAGTCTAAAGGTAAAAGATACACTTGACATAAATTTGTCATGGGATCATTTCTTAGGTAACGGCAAAGTCATGAGTTTCGATCGCAGCGTAAAGTTATTTATTTTACGGTCAGAACCGCTCTGGTTGTCGCGGTCTTTGAGTTTGTTTTTACTTTTCACAGCATTGTTGCGGAGTGTGATGAATCCCAAGGGCGTTGAGGTGCGCTATGTTTTGATATATCTTTTCATACTTCCCCGACGCCTAAAACCGCCTTCGGTGCCGTAGAAGGAAGTCAATGCCTGCACCTCATCATCCGTCCATTTATCGAACATGTTGTTGTTGTATGCTGTTTCCAGTGGTGTCTGCTAGGATAATGCTGCTAGACAATGCCGCTGGATTTTTAAAATTTAGGTTGTTTTGGTCCTTTCTGATGGTGTCAGAGCCTGCTCTAGCCAATCAACGCCGGGTTAACCACAAGCTCCACCCAGGAGCAAAGTTCCTGCGGTGGAAACAAGGCTATAGACAAGAGATAAGAGAACCTTCTAGCTTTCTTCTAATACTTGGAACTCTAATGGCATCTTTTGTCAAAATTAAATCTTTTGCTCTATCAATTGTACTACTCTATACCCTATGGCAGTGTCCCCCAACCTTTTTGAGCTGTGGCACACCTTTTTCAATTCAAAGAATCATGTGGCACACTGCCCGCTAAAACGTGTGCAACCATGACATTCTGCAGCCTTCATCAAGTCATTCTCATTAAAGTATATTATATAGAATTCAAACGAGCATATAAAAGTATTTCTCATCTTCTCGCATCATTTTCTTCTCACTTTATTTTGACCAAATAGGGGACATTGGACCGTTTCCAAAGGCACACCATGCAACATCTCAAGGCACACTAACGTTCCATGGCACACTGGTTGAAAAACACTGCCCTATGGTATGCCCTAGTAATATAATAATTTAGATGGATGTGATCTTTTATATAAAGGTCCTTAAAGATGCAGTCAGTGATTTTTTCCAAACGCATTTTT
>JAPMNZ010901272.1:0-12796 GCA_029875035.1 Pomatoschistus microps
GTATTTGTCTGTTGACTAGATGATTTATGTAACTAGTTAATGTACAGTTTAGCTAGGCTCAAGTCTTTGCTAGTTCGGCTACGGGCAAGAGAAGACTCACCATTTAGTTGATATTCTTCCCTCGTTTAACACAAGTTGTTCAATATTAGTTTTGTTAAGATGACGATAAATTATCAACGGAGAAACATGGAATTTTCAGAAACTAAATGTGTATCTTATTGGGTTTTCTGTGCAGTTGAATCAGAGTTGTCGATGGCCCTGAAGAGGAGCGCCCTCTCCAGGACACACGAAGCAAGTGCAGACTGCGAGAGGAAGAACTGACGGATTTATACAACTGACCGTGGACGAAAGTGGACTTCCTTTGGATATAGTTAGTTTTGACGCGTGTTGCTTGTATACATTTGTACACTTGTGATAAAAATCATCATATTCTATTTTGACACTACTGATCCTGTGAGGTTTGGAATACTACATATGAAACAATGGTGGAACTACAGTGAATATTCAAATTTTTTATCAATGACAAAAGACAGTAGTACAATCATAAAACATGACAAAGCTTTATTATTAAACAGTGTAACACAAGGAGTCTGTGGATGTGTGTGGGGCTTCGGGAGACACAAGACACTGAAGCTGCTAGATAAAATTCTATTGAAATTGATTGGATAAAAAGGAAAACAATGGGGCACACGGCTAGATTTAAAATGTGTGGGGGTTTTTTATGAGACATATTTAATGTAAGAATGTATTCAGGCAATAATTAGGTTGTTTCACTGTCAGTCACACATTACATCAAAACCAGAACCGTATGCCCCAAAGCTCCTGTGATCAGACTACAGCGGTTAGGCCTGAGGCCAACAGTACATAGACAATGTAATGAAAAAATAAATGAATTGGGTTTTCTTCAAACATTGTGACAACATTAAAATCGTGGCCCAGCAGTTCAGCGCGGGGCCAGTTTAACACACAATTGCATGTGGAAAATACCAAAACAAATTTGGAAAAGCACAAGTTTCCACAGCTGCCTAACATCAACTTCTTAAATTCATTTTCTAACATTTTGCCTCTTAGTAACTAGAGGTTAAAGCTTGTGTGGAATGTTGTTAACTGCATAGTAACAGCAAAGCTAATGTGGCCAAAAAAAATATCTGTAAATAATGTTAAAATACAGTCATTTTGTCCAAGATTTCAGTCATTGTTCAAATTTGAAGTAGTAATGAAGGTCCTGTCAAAAGGTTTTGTTTATCTTTACATTTCATGATGAAAAATGCTTAAACTGCTTTGTGAGTATTGTGACCGGTAAACAGTGTTAACAGCTTCTGCACAGCTGCACAATATTAAACAGAAGAGCTGTTTATTCCATCTGAATTCAAACACTAATACATGATCCGCGCGACAAATCTTCAAAGTTTGTCCATCTCCTTTCTCCCAATCAAGTCTCCCACTTTCTTTTGACCACACCGCTCAAAAGGAAATATGTGTTGTACTGAACGATCACAGCTGAAATGTTTTGATAATGTTTAAAAACTGGTGTGCATTTATTCAAGACCACAAACTAAATGTCCAGAGATTACTTCGATAAATTATCCAAATCTTATTAAAATATTCTATAAAAACTGTAGCTTCTTGTGGCATTAGGAATGAAGTGGAAAACGTATTTTATAGAAAAACAAAAACAACAGTAGAAAATAAAAAGTTGCGGTCAAACTTCCTTTTGAACGTTATGACCAGTTGGCCGCTTAGATAAGTAAACCAAATCTTTGAGTTTACATTGTGTAGTGACAAAGAGCGATGCTCATTAGATAACATTTCGAAGAATGCATCAAGTTCATCTGCTGAAGACTTTGGGAAAGAAGACACATCAAAAAGGTCCTGTTATTGTCACACCCACATCGGCACAATAATTTATCATGTTAGCCTTGTTTCTACTCTCCGCATTGATCATAGTGCATTCCTATGGATTTTCATTCTGTGACACATGATTGACACAAACTTCTTTCTTTGCCAATCAAACAGTTACGGAGAACTCGCTAAAAATATAAAAACAAGCTACAAATGTTAAGCTAACAAAGTGGTTCTTTTGTTCCCTCACAATGAGCGAGGATTTTACTTTTCTTTGTTTCAAAATCAGACGTTCAGATGTGTCCCTCGCACTCAGTCAAGGTCTCAGAGTGGTTGTGTCAGCGGTCGCCATGGCCACTTCAGCTCTGCAAAAGCAAAAACATACAAGAAACACTCATTTAGCACTGGCGTCAAGAAACCACTGTATTCACTGTACTTTTACAATGAATACACTTTTTTTACATGTACTTTTGTGAAAGTATTTAAAATCATTGTTACCCGAGTAGATACATTGTATACAAATGTCTATATACACAACTTTAGCCACATATATCATTTAGAAATGGTGATACAGGTATGCTGTACAGAATAGATCAGATAGAAGATACATGAATATATTTCTGTATACTTTAGTAAATGCTATTGTTATTAAAAAGGGGGTAAAATGGTGTATTTTTAATCTTTGGGTTTTCATTTCCTGATGTCCGTATTAACTGGTAATGGGAAACTACAGAGGCAGAGCAGTTAAAGATGTATGATGACATAATACTACAGACCATGGTATATATTCTTTTACCCTCACTATATTGTAATCACTTGTAGGACCATATCCATACCATATAAAAGACTGGAAAACATTTCAGTTTCAACCCCATTCACTTCATGGATGATTAAGTATCAGCTACCATGACAAATTAAGGTAAATTAAAGCTCATTTGAGATCAATTCAAAGAATCTGAATATCTTTAACGAGATACGGCCACCACTCCACTGCAGGGATTACCTTTGTGAGTCAATCCTCCTCCTCGGCCAATTCAGTTTCTTTATGAACCACCACCCGTGTTACAGACATGTCAGGATGCTGCTCTTTGGCCTCCTTTATGGCCTGGGCTAGTGCCTGGAGCGACCACGGGCAAACATACATGGGTAGCATCACACACACAGCAGGCAGAGGGGCAGGAAATGAAGAAAAAAAAAAGAATAAAATAAGCAAAACACAAAATGGCATTATGAAATAATGATGGACAATCAAATCAGATTAATAGTAATCTGATAGCAGCAAATGTAAGTATGTTCCAATGTCTTATATTTGCTCATGGGTAAATCCGGCAGCAAAGACAAACAAGCAAAGTAAATGACCATGGATAAGGCACCATGCATGTCTGGCAAATGTTATGTGTGACAAAACAAAATCTACTGAGAAAGACGACAATACTTTAACATAAGAAATTAAGATGAGTAAAATGTATGTAGGGTTTTTCTTCTTACTAAACTAGAACAATACCTAGATTAACCACCAACCAAAGGATCAAAATGGAGAATACACTAGTTTGTAGATATATGATATAGCTTATGTTAAATAATCATACACATTAAAGATTATCTACAATATCTATAATGTGTTGTGTGAGAGAACAGACCTCATCATGGTCAATGTCACAGTCCCCGGTGATGACGATGCGCTTCTCAATCCTGGTTTCTGAGAGTCCACCCTTTAGAGTCTAAAAATAAAATAGTTTTAGTACTGTTGGTTAGGATCCATGTGGAAATTCCATATTCCACCTATAAAAAAGTTTCAGATTACAATTAATCCAATGGAGCAACTCTGCAAAGTAACTTTGCAATACATTTAGCAACATAAATTACAGGTCAGAGCCTAATTTATGGACTGTGCATACAACTAAATAATGTTTGTGTCACTTTCTTTGTGATCTGTGCAAATAATAAGACAGTATCAGTTGAAGTTTTCAGTTACATATCCCATTTTCATTATAGAGACATTTTTCTCATGCAAGCACCAGTTAGACGCACAGCTGCCTGATTGGACGCATGGAGGCCCCTCACTATTGGTCAAACTATTCTCCAGAAAATACTACTGGTAATGCAAAGGGGATGAGGCTGCTTTTAATATACTATTGACATATAATATTTTTTTTATGAATCAGGCCGCAGAAATGTGGTGACACAAATGAGGCTGACCATATAGACGCACAATTTTATCATTCCTTCATGAAACAAAAAACTTATGAAAAGGTTTGCAGCACCATGGAGACAAAAAAAGGAGAACCCCTGAATAGCAGAAGACAAATACAAACCTTGGTAATATGAGTTGTTGTCGTAGTGCACAGCGATTCAGATGTGATTGTCTGAGCAGTCATCAACACGCCAGGCTCGGCATCCCCATTCCCTTCAAGCTAAAAGGACAAAAAAAAATTAATACAGGCACTGAATACTTAATATTCCTGTAGAGAAAAGGCCACTCTAGTCGTGTAATGAAATACTCAAGGCCTCTTTGGTCTGCAGTGTGCACCTGTGCGGCTTCATATGTGATGGTCTTGGTTTCCGTGTGAACGATGGGCACTTCTTTTGTGGCTATCTCAGTTTTTTGGGCTGCAAACGTGTCTGAAATTGTCACCATCTCTGTCTTTACCACCGGAGGCTGAATGAGCGAAGATAAGAGAGAAGGACAGTAAGGGAAAGATTATGATTAGACGGTTAGTATCTTTAATCCATTGCTGTACATTTTGGGTTTTGTATTCAACTAGCCTTATACTGTATGCGCAAAAAAAGCTTCTATTCACTCATGAAATGGCAAAAAGCATGCAAAACAGCAGCCTCCATAGTATTCCATTAAAAAGGCAGAAAGAAAACAGTAATGAGATGATTCATGCAACGTGTGAGAGTGTTCCGACAAAGACAAAACTATATACTCTGAAAACCAAGACTCCGGGGACACACGACAACATAAAAACAAAGAGTCGAGGGGGAAAAAAACAAACAATCAGATATGGAGTACATTCAACGACACTCAAAATGTGAACATGCAAAGACAACATTGAAATGGCAACTTGATAATGTTTAGCAATAGTGTCTCTGGTAGTTTTGTGAAATAGCCAATGAAACGATGCGAAACAACACTGCAAAACATATGGAGGACACAAACACAAATACGTGCACACACTGACCCATCCACCGTGGCGAAAAAGCATGCACCCAAAAGCACCAAATTAAGCCCCAAATCAAGCCAACAATGCGACGTTCCTATTGGGACTTGGCTGCTGCGACTAAATCATCATAGCCAGTGAATACGTGAACAATATCAGTGTAAATGATGGAAATTATACACCCGGACTCAGACCTTAAAAAGTGGGTTTGTAATTCCATTTAATTGATAGGAATTATGTGGGAGCGCTTGATAATATGGGGCTTAAAAGTTCATGCAAGCAGGAAGGAAATAAACAGCAATGTGGAAAGCAGGAGGGAGGAGCCAAATGGGTGTCTACGTTGGGGGGAAAGCCGGTTGGGCGATCCGCAGGCGGTCAGCTGGCGATGGGATTTACCTCAGTGCAACAAATAACCTGCGGGCGAAGTGCCGTCTCCATGTGCTGGCCGTTCACTTTGGGTTCTTCCTGCTCTGCGTCGTCACCCAGCGGGAGGCCGTTAGGGGCTTCGTCTGGGGTCACCATGGGCTCATCCACGCTTTCGTCTTTCTCCAGCACTGCGGGTGGCTTTTCCTCAGCGTTGTCTTTGGTCTGGGTTACAGCTTGGTCGGTCTCTACCAGTTCTTGTCGCGATTCTGCTGGGGGAGGTTCTTGCGTGGTGGGTAGATCAACAGGTGTATCCTTTTTTACTTGCTGCTCCTCCTCTTTCACCACCTCCACCACCACCACCTTCTCCTCTTCTTCCTTTTCCTCTGGGATTTGGGTATTGGTTAAAGTAACATGAGCATTTGGGTGGTACTCTGCCTCTTCTTCACTTTCACTTTCGGATGAAACACTTTGTTTACACTGCTTTTCTTCCTCGGCTAAAGTCATTGTCTCTTCGATCTTCACCACTGGCTCGATCGGCACTTTTTCAACTGTTACAATCACAGGTTTGGTCGTCTTCGATACCTCTTGGACAACAACGGTTTCTTCTATTTCAACTTCAGCGGTCTATACGCACGCACACAACACACATGCGTGTTCCACAATGATGTACGCACACACACACAAACAAACACGCACATACACACAGCAAATGCATTGGGACAGAAATAAAACAAAATGATCATTGGGAAGCAAAAACAAAAAGAACATACAACTGATAATACGGGGTTAAACTGTGAAAAACAGACTTCGAAAAGTAGCTATAGACACAAAAACTGATGAGAAATGCAGCCGAATAGATTGATGAAAATGGAATCTGCATTGAATGACACAAGTAAAGTTAGGGGCACCTTAACTGGTTCTTTGGGTTCAGAGATCACGATTTCGACTGGAGAGGTTTCTGTTTGAGACACGGTCACCTGCACAACAAAAAGGTTTCCGTGACAATCTCAAAAAACGCCGCCAATATAATCTCAAGATGCCTCCTTAACAAAAAATAAAGGGTTGCACTTATAACTAACATTCGAGGAAGTTCTATCACGGTTTTTGTTTCATCATTCATTTTGAAACAACACTGCACAAAGACATTGCATTTAAACACACTGGGAAAAGAAACAGAAAAGCCAGAGGAAAGGAGCTGGAAGAGAAAGTACTACATGTTTTTGTTGACTGTTCATAAATACATTCCAGCTTCAGACAATACATGCCATTTGCTCTGGTTATTCAACACTCACTTTAGCCAAAAAGGTTCATTTCAATAAGACATGCTAAAAATAACATTGAATTTATTTGGTTTAGAATGCTTGAAATTTTGCAAGCATTTGAAGATCAGGCTATGGTGGTACTGATCTGCTTAGCATAATTTTAAATATGCCAGCAAAAAAGGTGGGATCAGGGATTCCAATTCTATGCTTGAGAATAACAATTCAATCTCCATGCTAATGAAGCTAGCAGCAGCACCTCTTTGGAGTGTGTAGACCAGGTTTGATGCCACATAGTTGGTCTTGTAGAATCTAGTTTTGAAAGGTTAAGATCAAAGAAATATCCAGTGTTTGTACCAAAAAGAATGGTCGCTATTTCATCTTCAAGGCTCTAAGAAGACAGATGGAAGACAATATAGAAAAATGTGTTCACTCCACACAAACATGTACAAGTAGAGGATGCATGGAAAACTCCAGCTGAAAAGGAGAACATTAATACACTGCAACCACCAGCACATGTCTTTTGTTTGCAAAGTCACAAACATGGTCAGACGTACCACTGGCTGCGGCTGAACGCGTATCGTTGTAGCGGGAGAGGAGGTGAGACGTTTCTCCCACAGGTTGGGCTGAGGAGGTGAAGGGGGCGGCGCCTCCATAAAGGAGCGCTTGAGTTCGCTAATGCTAGCCTGGTGTTTCAGTACCTCATCCTGGGTCTTATCATGGTCCTATTTGGTCGGGTTTGGGGTAGAGTGGCAATGGAAAGGAAGAAAGGAGCATATTAGATGGGTAATGGGGAGAGAGGTTGAAGTTTGGTGAATGAACATGTAGCAGGTGGGGGAAAGGGGGAAAGGGGGCAAGGGGCAGAGGAACAGGGGCAAGGTCGGTTCATAAATGGTTACAAAAACTTCAGTCTGTCAATCAAACGGACCCCATAATGGGTGCCCGGCCTCACTGGAGCACTTTTGGTGTGAAAATAGGACTAGTTTCCCCTGAGGGGATTCAGCAAATGTACTGGCCTTATTCAATTGGGAGTATTACCGGATTAGTGCTGCAGTGAATCAGGGCTTCGCCATTGTATTGAGCAGTTTTTACTTGTACCAACAACATGGAGCTGATAACAACAGCCGTGACATTTGGTAAGAGCATCATTTTTGAAACTCATAAAAGTTTGCAGAGAGAGTATTTCTGGCTGATTTAGTTTCTGATGCTGCTACCCCAGCAGTTTTCAAATAATATATTGTTTTCAAAGAGCATTCAAATGACAAAGTACTGCCTACCCATAGTCATTTTCCAATAACAAAATTATCCATGTTTACCATCAGATCCATGTTGTACTTCTGAATGGGAAATATTTTGCATTTACTTTTAGTATGTTATTTAATCACACCGTTTGCTTGAGGCCAATCACCACAAATGGATGAGGCTCCACAGAAGGAAACTGTATTAGTTGGGTTAGGCACTCTGAACACTGACCAACATTGAAACACTCAACATGCAGAGCATGCATATCAATGCATTGGATGTCACATTCCTGCACCTCCTAACCCTCATCACAAAGCAGCCATTGTAAAACAGACAGCATGGGAATGGCCTGTCGCAATGCTATAACGGATTCAAAAATGGTCACAAATGCATAGTCCACTATTTCTTTGCAAATTAAGATGGATCAGATAATTTTTCCTGCTGTCTGCAATTGGCTGCTTTGTTGGAAAGGACATCAAATCAAAAGAGTATAACAATTTACATCTCTGCAATACAAAGCTCAGTTCACAGGCAAGACATGCAGAAACTGAACACGAAAGGCCAGTCTGATACAGAACACAGCATGAAGTTCTGATGGCGTCAAGACTACATAGAAACATGTAGTTCTATATAGCTCAGCCATCAGACGGAGCCAGTACCAACCTCCAACATTAAATTACTGTGTCTCACATAAATATTGTCCCCATGCACAGAACTCTGAAAAGCAGACATACAGCAAAATAAAACAAGTGCAAAAACAATTTGTGCCAAATGATATGTGACTGTAGAAAATACACCCTTAAAAAAGTAAAATAAAACACAATCATCATAAATTACATAAAGCAGTCAAAAAGGGGAAAATCCCAACACAGCACAAAGGACCACAAAAAGACAAACTAAAACCGTGAAACCAAAAGCCACAACCAACAGCCCAACTCAGAGCCTGCTTTTCCAATCCAGGAAACAAGAGCATGTTTCAACTGTATATATTCCTGATTGGAAATTCAGCCCACCAGAACGAAGTGAAAAGCCATGATTGACAGACCACAAAAAAACAGTAAGAGTTTGAACCTGAGAAGGAGCCGCCTCGCTGGCTCCAGGTGACTGTAGGTGCAGTAAAATAATTGAGAGGGATAGGTTAGGTTTAGCAGCCATACACTGAGCCATTATAATGATTTTCATGATTTAGCAGACAGACCTGACTGGTGGCAGCCTCGTCATCACCAAGACTCAAATCCACCTTGAATATTGGTGATAATGGTCAAAATAATAAATATAAGGGCATCAAAAACTAAAAAGGTATATATGGGTAATGGAAAATGTGAATAGAATTTATGTTATCCATGGCTTATTATGTGTAATGTGCAATTGTTGCTCCACAAGGCGGAAAAAATACACTTTTATAGTAACATTTGTTATGACTCTAGCGTAGAGGACAATAAATGCTCTGCATCTATGTAATAAACATATCTCACATGTGCGTTTTGCTGTACATACATTTACACAGCAGTATATATATCACCAACACTAACCTGAAAGACATCTACTGTTCTAGATGTTTGAACTGGCATTGCGCCACATAACAGGGCAAAAACCTCAAGGCAAATACATTTATAATACTGCATTTACAACGTATTTAAACTGCATTTGAACTGTACTATACAACTATACAAACGCAACGGAAGCAAGTAGAAAATGTTCCCCACTTTTTGACAGCATGGGGGGGAAAAAAAACGGTACATTCGAGGGAAAAAGCATTGCAGAATCTTTGCAAAACCAGACAATTATTTTAAGTGCAATTTCTATTTCAAACTACTCTATATGGATTTGTCTTTATTTTGTCTACTCGTCTCAATATTTACACTTTTTACAGATGAATAACATTTATTCATTTTCTAATTCTTCTAGTTAAAACTTTAGGAGAGCTTGAGGGGAAAAGGTGAAAAGGTGAGAGCAAGCAAAATATTTAAGCAAGGGAAAGATTCACAGTGTCACAGTGAAAACATTAAAGGTAAAGTTAGGGGGAGGGGTTTGGTGTTGTGCTCGTTTGTTTCGGTCTATGCAGCAGGGTCACACATATCTTGAGTCCAGGTTTGTTGCCTCAAATGTGACGTCATGTGCTCTTGCAGTCCAGGGCTTAAGTCGCCACAGTCGTCAAAAGCGACTGCACTTTCGGTCATAAACAGAGGGAGTACAGCTCTTCTTTGGCGAGGGACCACGCTCTCCATGTAAAACAGGGTGAGCCCCAGAGGTGTGGCCAAAATTAGAGCCAGGACCATAGATTGGCTAGCGGTCAGCATCACGACTAGCAGAAACGCCACCAAGAGAACGGGAAGGAAGAACGGAGAGGGGTTGAGGAGATATTGGTGTAAGGATGCGGTGAGGAGGGTGGGAGAAAGGGAGGAAGGGGTGAGCAAAAAGTAAGAGGAGAGAACTGAAGATGCGGAAGGCGGGAGAGAGTAGACAACAGGTGCTAGTGTGCTTGATGTAAGCGCGGGCAAATGTAGCTGTGTTTGCACCCAAGGGAGCGTGGAAACCAAAGACAGAAGCTTTGAAGGGAGCTGGCATGTGAGATATTCTACCAACCAATGCCATTTTACCACTATGTAATTTTTGGACGCATTAAAGCCGTCCGTGATTAATGCTGGCATACTGATAGCAAACGCCTTGGCTTTCTCAGCAGCGTCGCAACATTTTGGAGTGATTATCTTTGTTGAAAGTGCTGGAAGTAGTTTTGCCAAAAGGTGTACTTTTTGGCACATCACCACCAGAAAACACAAAAGGTAATAGAAGTACTTGACCCTTTGCTTTAGACAACACCAGCAATGCCATTTTGCTTCAGTCGAAATCTTATCACAGTGCTCTCCCGTTTCCAAATACTCCGGATCGCACTGCATTTCTGAAGTGTATGGTAAAAGAGCAGGGGAGGGGAAATTATCGAAATCACAAATGGGAGAGAGGTTGGTGGGTAGGATCCATGTGTTGTCTGGGGAGCAAGAAGTGTCTTCTATGTGGGCGTCATCCTCTGATATGTCTGATAATGCACGTTCGAGCTCGGAAATAGTGTCCATGGATGGAGGGATGGAGGAGAGGGAAGATGAGGAAGAGAAAGAAAGCGGGAACATAAACATGGACTGATATGCAAAGTGACATAGCAGGCAGAAATAAACATGTGAAATGGTAGCATGCAAGAGAAAATAAATCAAATGAGTGAAGGAGAAAGAGGAAAAGAGACACAGCATTAGTCACATAGGTTAAAAATGCAGTGCAGAGTACAGTACAGTGTGTGCCAAAACAACCTCAACAGGGAGCCACTGAGAGGGCTACACATGGGGTCAAGTCCACAGTGCTAGGGGGTGAGGGGCAGGGAGCAGTGAGGGGAGAGCCGTGGAGGCATGCGGAACAAAGAACTCTCATAACACTGCTGTCTGTCTGCCGCTGTGAATACTAGCCCATATTGTTGGACACATGATCAGGTTAAAATAGATAACCGGACAAAAATGAAGAGGGAAAAAAATGACAACAACAAAAAACACGTTGGCAGACTGAACTCATTGTATGTATACTGACTGCCTCTGTGCTAAACAATCTAAGCCTGTAGACATTCAGGCGAGAGATTAGAAAAAAACAATAACCCTCATTTGATGTGCTGATACAAACCTTAGAGTCAGAATTAAGCTCCAGGTGAGGCTCACGACCGTTTTCTCCTGCACTTGTGTCAGTGATGCTTATCATGGGGGCTAAAAAGAAACAGCAACAGACACATGTTAGCAATTCCTGTATTTCTTAATGCGTTTTATTTGCTATATCAGCCATTTTATTGTTATTGTGATTCCAACTGCATGTTTGGATACAGAAATAGAAATACAGTAGAAATTGAAGCTCAGTTCATCAGGATTTTTTTGTGTTTAACTCGTCAGTAGAGGGCAGTGCAACATAGCCTTTACATATTAGGAGCTACCACTAAAAGGTTATACCTGCAGGCTAAAATACCCATTAGATTCCTAGATGCAAATTACATGTTGTAGGACATACCAACCTACAAAACCCCTGTTGAAACCCATGTGTGAAGATTTAAAAAGGTCTAGTCTGTCTGGGTAATCTGCATGCTTCCACATGTTACATTACTTTTAAAAAACATAGTTGCATTCTTTTCATCGTTGTCATTTCAGTCCCTCTCGCACTGTTCAAAAGGAAACATATGCTATGGCCATTTCCTGTATCTGTTGAGCCAGTGAGCAGTTTGTATCCAGACACATGCACTTTTTTACAGGCCAAATTCCATCTTTTAGTTTTCATTCATTCCAAGAGCTTTTTCCTTCTTACCTCCATCCACACTGCGGCTGATGCGTTTTGACGAGGTGCGCTCAAAATTGGGCGCAGGTCGGTCTATGAGGGTACTGGCCACTCGGGTCTGAGCCTGGGTTCTGCCGCTGTATCGGAACTTTGAGCCCAGGGTCAAGAAGCGCGTCTTGTTAGGAGGTTCTGGTGCATTTAACCTGGATTAATGAGGAAGAGGTCATGATGTTGTCTTTGCCAGTGACGAGACATGACCCACAACATATGGACACATATGGAACCGTAAGTGATGGTTATGACAGGTAACATTGTAGCAGTCAACAACTCCACAGAAGATTGGAAATTAGAAAATAAATGAAATAAACGATTATTAAAGACTGCCATCAGCAAAAATGGTGTCAAGCATTCTTGGTGAAAATAGATTTGGCATAGTGAACTCAATGTTCATTTCAAGTGCATGACACTATTTTTATCTTATTCTACCAGAATTTTTTTTTGGAAAATTATAAGAGGCCTACACGGATAAATCTGCTGATTCTTAAAGCCACCCTGTGTAATATCTACAGCTGCTCCATATGGAAAAACATGTTAACTAATAACAAATGTGACCTTTTTAAGAATATT
>JAPMNZ010901356.1:0-12499 GCA_029875035.1 Pomatoschistus microps
ATATTCAAACATGGTTTTTCAGGCTAAAAAAATTCAAATGGAAAAATTCAAGCTAAAAAAAATTCAAAATCTGATGACACAAAAAATCTTACATATGTTTAACGTAACTGCATCTTTCATGGTAGGAGGAAACGAGGAGAAAAAGGAGAGGTGGTGGAGACAGTAGAGGATGTGATTGTGCGCAAACTGACAGCAGAGAGGATTGATGAGCTCAAAAAGCTCATTAAAGACACTCAGGAGAAGCACAGGTAAAACAAAACAATATTATACTGTTTATACATAATATAATCAAATGGTTTCATGATCTGCTTTTGTAGGAGGCTGAAAAGAGAGACCGAGCTTATCAAGGCGGGCCATCTGGACTCAAAAGTAGAAGATTTGTGGCAAGAAATCCAACAGTAAGAACTCTCACAAAAACTAAAATATATTATTATTATGTGTGTTAAGTGTTTCCATGTATTTGAGCAAGTTCATACTCTTTTTAGGAAGAAAAAAGAGGAAGAGGAGGCGGCTGAGCTAAAAAGAAAGACCACCGATACAGCTTACCAGGGTACTTTCATATTTAATATATATAATACATCTAGTTCTCAGAAATGTAATCTACAGCTATTTTAATGAAAATATATTTTATGCCAAAACAAAATAATTACTTTAAAGCTTTAACATCCCAGAAGTTGTAAACTGGTAAAATGAAACAAAAGAAAACTGCACACACACAGATAATCATTAAAAAAATTTGCTCCAAATAAATACATACTTTTATAGCAAGTAAAATCTGACTGTATTACAAAAAAGTTTATTGAATGGATTGAATTGAATGGTCTAAAAACTATTAGAAGGCCCTATCTAATAGTTTTGCAAAGACTGACAATGGAAATATTTTCTTTTTCAGCCAGACTGACATTAAAGTTAGCTCCAAAGCGTATCTCTGGGATCACGATAAATTCCCCTATAGGCTGTGGATCCCCAAATCATGAGTTTTCTCCTGGAGACTCCCTCGAAAGTCTCACTTCGGAATTGACTGCTACAAAAAGTGTAAGTATAATTTTCACAAGCGCTGTATATTGTGTTGTTTTTACATAATGAAAGGTGTGCTTCTCTCCTCACAGGCGTTGGGATCTGCTCAGCTGATCTCCCTGGGCTGCTCTGGTCTTGGTGCAGATGAAGGCTGCCATATTTCACTCCTGGATGAGGCACAAAAAAAGGTTTTGGTTCAGAAAGCCACACCTCCACCGTCTCCTCTTCTGTCTGAGCTCTTAAAGAAAGGCAGCATCTTACCTACAAACGCAAGACTGGTAGTTACATTTTACTTTTACTGCTAGAGTATCACATATTATCAGTTGTGTTTTTACCTGTGTGTTTAAATTATACAGCCAAGGTCAAAGCGCTCACTCACTCATAATTAGGAAGTTAGGTTAAAGTAGTTCCCTTCACTCTCAGTAAAGAAACTACTTTATCAGCCAACATTATGCTCCGTAGCAATGTTGTTCCGACCAAAATGAAGAAAAAGTAATGTATTCCATTTAATATGTGAATTTTACAAAACAATAAATATTGTAAATATTATTGTAATATTTAGCAACATTTAATCAACACCCTACAGTATAATTGACCTTTAAAGTAACATAATAATACAAACAGTAAGCTAACAATTTGGGCGTTGTCGTTGTGTTGCTATGGTGATGAGACGGAGTGATATGGAACCTGAAATTCAACATTTAAAAAGTACTCATCAATATTAGTTTACATTGGAATCTTCACTGACCATCAGATACAAGATACAATATTTATTAAAACAATGTATGCATGTTTATTTTGAAGATTGGAGATGGGGAGCTTTCTGCTATCCACATGGTTGATGCAGGAACACCTCCTGGTCTTCCCCTGCCTCAGGTCCCAGGTACACACGATTACCAAACAATGCGCACTAATATAGTGGTAACAGCTGAACTGTGACATGCAGTGATGTGGGTTTTTGGTATGTTACATGGCAGGTGCACCGATGCTGTCTCGTTTGCTGGAGGCTGGGCCCACTTCATTTTCGGCCCAATTAAGTTTTATGGCCAGCGGAGACACTGCAGCTTCGACTTCTGTTACAGAGGACACAAATGCTCTAGGATGTGCAGGTCTGGCCATGCATACATACACTTCATTATGAGTGAATAATGTATCATGTAATCATTTAATCATGTTAAACTCACCATAGTACTGTGTGCAGAGAACCATGCGGCCCACACTATGGGCTCTGGCTGCAGAAGGGTCTCTCCAGACGTGAAAGTGTCCGATCTGAGTGAGGAGGATGTGAACGCCGCTTACATCGGGGATGAACTGGATTTGAAGACAGTGGGAGATATCATTGCTATTATTGAGGACAAGGTGCTGTTTCCTGGACATGTTTACAGCCCATCAGAAGAATGTCTCTGTCAGTTGTTCTGTTTGTTACAGGCGGACGAGAGTGCAGAGGCTCTGGACGCAGCAGCAGTAGAAGCTGCTCTGTCCCTGTGTGAAGAGAGCGGGCACACTCTAGGAGCTGCCTGGGCCTCAGGGCCTTTCCAGCATCAGGACAGTGTTCCAACAGCGCCCCCTACAGTGGTTGGTGGAGGTCCACAGTGTGCGTCTCATCAGAGCTGCCCAGGAGCAAAGGCTGAGGTGTTCCCAGCTCATAGAAGACCTTCTGCTGAACACACTTCTCTTTGCAATAGTCAAGAAAACTGTCTGGGAGCGTTACCCAGGGGAGTGAAAGGTGTATCGCCAACGTCTGCGTCATCATGTAACTCGGCTCTAGAGTGTTTTCCTCCTAGAGCACTTCCTCATTCTGAGCCAGGGAGAAAATCCGATGATGTGCAGCAGGTCAATCGAATATCAACAAAAATAACCATCAAATGTGAGGGTGAAAAGTGGACACAACATCGAGGTGGGTAAATCATTCTAAAAGATAAATCAAATAAATTCACACTTTTATCTAATTTATGATTATTTTATTTTCTAGCAGACTCATTTTTAGAAGCTGAAAGAAGTCTCAAGGTATAGACCTCAATAGGCATAGTGAAAACATGACCACCACCTGTTCCATGTTTATTTAATATTTGTATTTTTATTTGCATCTTCTGCAGGGTACAAAAGTAAATGATGAACCAGGCTCTGACTCAGCACTGGCCGACTGTGAGAGCACTGGTCCTGAAGATGTCAAAGTGGAGGAGGATGATGCGTTTCTGTCAGAGCTTGAAGGCGATATGGAGCTTGAACCTGTGGCCAGTGAGAGTGAAGATGGCTACAGCCTCACAGCCTCCTCCTCTCTCCACCTGAACACAACCGCAGACTCCATCCCCAGTAGCCCTGCCTCCTCTCAGTTGTGAGTGAAAAGCCTCGCCCTCAAAACAGGCAAATGTAAAAATGTTTGAAGTGTTTGCTTTGTTAACCAACCAGGCTTGACATTATGACAACTAGTAATGGAGCTCAACTGTATATAAATACTTTGGGATTTAAAAAGATGTTATTGTCATTTGTGACAGGGCTGTGACTTTTGATATTTACAAAACAGCAGTGGAGAAAATTCAACAGTTGAACTTCCATTGCCACAAAATGCAATGTTCCATCTGCTTGAACTTAGACATATTTTGTTTTATATCCAATTTGATAAAACTCATGAGCTTTTAGCAACTCACAGGGATGAGATGAGTCAAACCTCATGTGACATATCTCACACTTCACTTCTGTTTATCAACAACTAAAACAAAATGTTAACTTGGCGTCATGTGTCCCAAGAGGATGAATATACATAATGTGATCTTTATTTATTGCGGGTCATAATGTTTTGTCTGTATTCTCAACAGATTATAAAAATGTGTGTGACTTGTCAATACGTTGTCATGAAAGTTTTACCCAATGATTCTGTTTCATATTGTTGCAGTTCAATGTGCAGTGAGGATCAGGAGGCTTTACAAGCGCACAAAATTTGGAAGAAAGCCATTATGTTAGTGTGGCGTGCAGCAGCCAATCACAGGTCAGTTTAATCACATTTCATCCGTGTGATCCATAAAAAAACATGTTTTAATTCAAATGAATGGTTGTTTATATACTAGGTATGCCAATGTTTTCCTGCAGCCAGTTACAGATGAAATAGCACCCGGATACCACAGTATCGTGCACAGGTAGAAATGGCGCTACTCCTTATACATTTCTTTTGATATCGTATTAATAGTGTATATTGTTTGTCCGCATGGTTTAAGGCCCATGGATCTCGCCACCATTAAAAAGAACATTGAGACCGGTTTGATCCGGACCACAGCGGAGTTCCAGCGAGACATTATGCTGATGTTCCAAAACGCTGTCATGTACAACAGCCTGGACCACGACGTGTACCACATGGCCCTGGAGATGCAGCGGGACGTCCTGGAGCAGGTGCAGCAGTTTCTGGCCACTCAGCTGATCATGGAGACCAGCGAGTCGGGCATCAGCGCCAAGAGCCTGAGGGCCCGCGAGAGCACGCGCAGACAAGACTCCACAGACAAGGTGTTTCACTAGAGTTTTGGAGTTTTGACAAATCCACAGAGGAATGGGGAGGGATAAACTAAATACATGAGGCCCTCTGCAAAGCACCCGTTTGTACAAACACGGATCTTTTACAAAACTTGGATATGAACTTTTCTCTACTTTTCAATGAAGGTTGATATGGTTCAGTGGTACAAATAAAAGGGGTTTCAGTCACTGCTTTCAAACCACAAGCATTGGGCAAAAAGGACCATAGTTAGTCTGCAAAAAAATATTTTTTGGAAGAACATATGTTATTTGCATACTTCATTTTAAATGTAAAAAGTTATTTTGGATTTATTTATTTTGTTATTTTGTTTTGTTTGTGTGAACTGGACGAGGGTAGGAGATTTATGCAAAACAAGCAAACAATTCTAGAGTTTCACATCCAGTCTAACTCCATGTTTCTGTGGTAGGACTCTGTCTCCATGTCTTCTCCTGCCTTTCTTCTCTCTCTTTTTGTAAGTACTGCGTCTTTAATATATTATTTCGCTCTACAACCTTTTAAAATATTGAGGGGTCACAAATCTCAAAACCAAATCTAACTTTAGGTGGTGCTGTTTCTAATAAAACAGTATTATTATTTTTTTCCCGAGCCATACATACCGTTAAATACATCGAGGGTATACGAACAGATAACATCATTCATTCAAAAGAGGATTTGTAGGAATGAAACCCGACATTGAAAACTGCAAATTTCAGCTCCTGACATTTTTTAGAGCGGAACAAATAACAAACACGTTATATTGTTTTGCAGGATGGAGGCACTAGGGGGCGTCGCTGTGCCATGGAAGCTGACCTCAAGATGAAGAAATGAATCCTGTCAGTTTCATAATAGTGCTGCATGGATGGCTATTTCATGCAGTTATTGTAACATGGCGTTTTAACATACATATATTTGCACTCTAAAATCAATGGATGGACTGTACATGTGCATCCACTGACAGGGCTTACTAATCGTTTAAACCAATATTGTTTAGGGGCATTTCAATACTAAATCTTTAACAGAGCTATGAATTAATTTACAGCGCCTCAAAGGTTAATTTTAACGTTATGTTTAAAGAATCAAGAGGCCAAAGAACTCACTATACTTTTTTCATGTGAAAGCACCAATGATAATAGTATCTGCCTATTTACACTGTGGTAACACGTAATGTCACTGTTTATGTTGTAAATAACCTATCAGTGAATGTCAAGTGCTTAAAAATATTTATTTTCAGTGTTCAATATGACAGTATGTACTAATCAGTATTCTCAATTTTAATAAACGTAACCAACAATCATGAAAGTGGACTGTTATTTGCAACACCTCATCTTAGAACAAAGACCAGTAGTCAAATCATGTGAATAGTTTTAATTATTTTTGAGTGTTGGCCATTTTTGCTTTGATTTTATTTCACAGTTTCACTAATACTTTATTCATTATGTGAGGTTTGAGAACGAAAAAAGATGTTATACACATAAAATATGACATTGGACTATTCTGCATGCAATAAATAAATAAAACATAACTTACATTTAAATATGTTTTCCCTAAAGTGCTTAACAGAGTCATGGTGTTTCTACTTTCAAAGTAGATGGCAGAAGAGGTTACATGGAAAACACAAAAAACTGAAATCAATACTGTCTGGTAAAACTGTGGCCAAACAAAATCAACGTTTTCTTAATTTCTATTACATTTTCAAATATAATTTTATAAATTAGTTCTGCTACCAAAATGCAAGAGGGACTAAGTACAGCATCTTACACTGTGGAGGCTGTTGTACAAACATTTGTCCTGTTTTTGTACGATGGTTTATAAATGGAATATTAAACATGGAAGATCATAATTATGTTAAAAGAACCTGACAGTGAACAGTCAGCAGTAAATAACGGTCGAAGCAGTGTTTGTAATTGGATTTGTTCCTTATGAATAGAAATATGTACCGTAAGTTGGTCAGTATACAACAGTCATTTCTTACTACATGTCGAGCCATGATTTTAGCGATTGGAATCAGCTAAACCATTTAAAGTCCTTTGAAAAAAAAAAAAAAAAAAACCTTGACAAAGAAAAATAATGAAACATCCTGATTTGAGGATATTTTCACTGAACTGAGGAGTTTAGAGTGTATCCTCATACTAAGAGCAGTAGTAGTGTTTTTTATGTTTTAAATGAGACCTTTTGTGCTTGTTCTATTGCCAAGAGTGGACTGTAGCTCCTGCAGTTAAGCCATTGTTAATACTGAAAATGTCATGTTAATGTAATGTTGCCTGATATCTGGACTCGAGATCAAACTAAACTTTTTAAATGTATATCAAGAACCGCATTGCAATCGCCGTTTGTCAGAGGAATCTTAATTATAGGTTTTGCCAAAATCGTGCAGCCCTAAAGTAACATTCGCAAGAAAAAAAATCAACATACAAAAATATGAGCAAAGACAGAACCTGCCTGATTGCGTAGAAAGCAAAAATCCTAAAAACCTGTGCCAACCAAACAGTCTTCAAGCGCCAGATCCAAACCAAACACTGTACAAGTGTCGAGTCTCCACTACGACATCACTGCCTTGTTACTCCATACCGCCTTAAGACGCCAAACCTGCAGCTTCCGTCATCAGTGCTGCTCACATGCGATCACTATTTCCTACCATTCAAGAGAAGGCACATTGTTTCGAGTGGCATTGCCTCCGCAGCAGCACACATCACACTTCTCCAAAAAGTAGCCAAATTGAAAAAACTACACTGTTGTTTGAAAAAATGTTTCTTTCCTTCCAACAGTTCCTATTAGCCTCTTTGTCGCTGCACAAGTCGATGCAGTTTATCACAGTTGTCCAGCCTCATCGATTCAGCCTTCTGCTTTAACCGCTCATCTCTGTATAGTTGTCCAAGATTTGCCAAGTCTGACTCTGCAGAAAAAGGGACAAAAGATAAAATAATTTTACAGTTGAGAAGCCACAAATCCATACATGTCAATGCTCTAGTAGTGCAATAGTCTTTTTGTGTACTTTAGAAGTCCAGTCACAGACAATAGTTGTAATGGGAAGCATGATTAATCACAATCAAATAGAAAATCAAATGAAAATAGTTTAATGATTAGTTATTTTTAAGAATAAAAATAAGCAAAAAAATACTTGAATTTGGGAACATTTCTATGGATTTGAGTACATAAGTATCTTTCATATTGTCAGGCAGAAACATATCTTTTTCATTAGTAATTTACTCTGAAACTGTCAAAATGTGCACTACACTCCCTTGTGAATCTGAGTATCACACAAACTGTTACTAGGAGTTTACTTTTTACATAAGGAGACAGAGGAAATTGGAGAAAAAAGTTGTCCATGAACACTTCCCTATTGGGTTACCATAGTAACACACAGTATCAAGGACATTAGCAGGACATTATTAACTTAAAGTTTGCATTATAAAATTACTTTTAAAGCACAATGTTATATTTGAAAGATGTATTGTTTAGTAAAATAGAGACACACTTTGCTTTTTCTGTGAGTCTGCAATTTGATCATGACAACTGTTAGGGATCTTTTGTTTGCTGTTGGCTCAAAAAGTGTAGAGGACAAAATCTAGACGTTTTTAAATAAGTTATGAGTGTTGACCATAGTATAGGTGGATTAATAAACTGGGAGCAACAGCGCCTCACTTTTTAATCATGAAACTTTTAGTTATTTTTCATTATAGGTTTGAATTCTATACACATGGTATGAAATGTGTTATTATTTGTCAAAACGATGCAACCCTATTGTAATGTTTCATCAGCTCGGTGTTGACAAAAGTCTCTTAATTAGTCTTACTTTGCTGTTTCTCCTTCCAGCAGCTGCTCTGAAGATGCTCAATATAGTCACTTTCTATCGTTTTCTCCAGCTCGTCTAGCGCATCTCCGCGGTACTCCTTCTCAAAACTTTTCTCTACATAATAGGGTACTCCCATGTGCTGCGTCTCTCTGGACACTACCAGCCCCAAAGCCCTGGAAACAAACGACACCGGTCCAAATGAACACAATAAAACAGAGCTGTCAATAATCACATGTAGGCTAGTTATGCAACAGACTTACGGTTTATAGAAGAGGCTGTAGGGCGGGTTAGTGGCCATCATCTGAGTAAACACTGATATGAGGATTAGGACGAGCACAGGGAGGAGCTGGAGCAGAGCGGTGAAGGTGTTCTGTGATCAAATCAGCAACAGACGAGAACAGATCAGGTGACAGAACTACAGGGCAAGCTGCATATTTAAGTACAAGGTAAATATCGAAAATAGAAAAAGACCTATATTCCTCTGAAAAAGCATATTACTAAATAACGATTCTAAATTACTAAAAGTGGAAATGTTAATTGTTATGTATTAATGTCCCGCGTAAATAATATTACCGCGTTTTTTGCACTATAAGGCGCAGTATCAAACTATGCCTTTATTTTCAAATATAATGATGCACCGGGTTATAAGGCGCATGGTTGGAATGAAAGGCTTTTATGTATAGTGCAAAAAATATGGTACTTTTTAATAAATAAATGTATCACTGGAAAGCCACAAAGTTCAAATTGACAAATACATTTAACTAATTTAACATTTGCAAATTAAATCACAGCATATAATTCAAAAATCACCACGTTTTAAGGTTCTCGTCTCGTAAAAATTGTAATCTATTTGTCTGAAATGTTGCACAGTATGGTACACAATTTGCTGGATTCACTAAAGCATTCCTTTTGAGAGAATGACATCTGCGTGGAGATAAGTCTTATTTGTGCTGCATCATCGGAGGCTGTGAGGTACCGACCTGACTTTGGTTTTCCTCCACCACCTCCTCACGCCTCTCATACGCTCGTCGACGGCGCGGCTGATAGAACTGAGCGTAGGAGGCGCCCTGGTTAGTGTACACGTGAATGTTTCCTGTGCCACGAAGGAACAAAACAAGAGCACAATGTAGTTCTGTCTCAGTCAAAAATGTGATAATAAATACAAAAAATTCATTTGTTTGGTATGATTTGTTTTTCTGTTGCGTTTGTTCATACCTGTGGGGAATCGTCCTCCAAAGAAAATGTTGAAGAGCTCCTCAGGGGAGATGTCAGGCTCGAAGTCTCGGTGGAAGTTGCGGTGGTGTCGGTGATGGGCGTGTGTGGAGTGCTGCGGAGCCGGGGCGCTGGACTGGTCTCCATACTGATCGTACTGCTGCCTCTTCTCTGGGTTACTCAACACGGCATATGCATTACCTATTGCTGTAGACGCAGGAATGAACAGGTCAACATATTTGCTTAAAAGCTGGGGCACCTAACTTTTCTCTCTCTAATAAATAACACATGTATTTGTCCCCAAAGAAAAAGTCTTGTAAAATTTAAATTATGTGAATAAATGAGACCACAACATGCTGTCGTCTTTTGAAAACATTTTGTCTTTTGCATACTTGTAAGAAAGAGCCCATATGAGTCACTATTTGATCATCTGTGTGCTGATTGGCTGAATGAGTGGTCTGAAAAAGTGACCAAAAAGCATGCATTTGAAAATTGTTTCTAATTTTTTTAGATTGAGGAACTAGTTACATGGATTGTACTTCATTGTTTTTCATTTTTTATTAATAGATGGTTACCCCAGGTTTAAACATGACAAACAAAAGATGTCAAGAATCAATAATACCAAGAGACAACAATGCATTTTACAACTTTTACAACCCACTTTTAACAGCTCATATAGTCGAATATACTGTACTTTGGTTTTGTACTGTGCTCTCTATAGGACTATCTAAAGTCTTGGTATTTTGTTCCACATAAAGCTAGCCTATCCCTAATATCCAATACCTGATTGTGTGGGAGCTAATAGCTACTCAAACCTATCTTCTACAATCTGTGTACTATTTTCGGTCTATATGTCAGTATGTGCCGGTCTTACTAGCAACAAGAATAATACCTTTGAATGCATCTGTTGCCCCAGGAGCACAGTTTTTATCAGGGTGAAATTTTAATGCAAGCTTTCTATATGCTTTCTTCAGATCTTCATCGCTTGCATCTTTGGGAACACCAAGGATCTCATAGAAGTCTTTACAATTCTTTATCCTGTAATTGTGAACAAAAGAGATGAGGGAAAACCTTCAGAGGGCTGTGGGTTATAGTATGTTAGCGATTCTGCATGAAAAGGTACAAACCTGAGAACAGACTGTCGTTGATCCTCAGTGTAGCTATGCTTTTCATCGCTAGGGGCGTGATTCGTTTTAGTGGCGTTTGTTGTGTCATTATTTCCAAAGTCCTCGTCTCTCCAGCCCGACGGTGGAGGTACATGGTTTGACTCTGTATTACGAGAGCCTCCATTTCTGAGAATGGCCTCAATAAGTACTGCAAGAACAAAATAAAGACGCAATTTAACCACTTCTACTTATTAAAAGCTTGGTTGTCAATGTCAATATAATTCACACTTCTGTTACTTCTGTATACATACATTTACCATACGGATCGATGATTTATGAAAATGTTGAGGTAAATCTAGTAGTAACTGTTCTCATTTTAACGTGAGCCAGTATCTTAAACCCTTATTCATAGAAAATATGTTTTAATGAGTGAATGAAAGCAAAATCAAAAAGTTAGGAAAACGACAGACAAAACTTTCAGCTGTCAATCCAGAGCGACCCAAAACATTCTCACATGTGAGTAGGCTGGCCATGTAAGAACTGTAATGTTTTCAGCAGTATTGTATACAGATTCTTATAGGGTTGTACATCATCGTATTGCAACATGAGGTGATCATGGAGGATTGGCACAACAAAAAGCAATGAAGAAATCAATAATAAGCAGCATTAATGTCTTCTATGTACATGATTTCTACATGTTGACCGTGTGTCTGCAAACATATACAACTTAAATTCAAATAAAACAAAATGTCCTTTATCACAAAGCCACATTTCTCCATCACACTGGAATCCAATACATTTTATTTATAGCATACCTCACTGATGTAGCAAAGATGCACATAACTGCTTCGTTGCACATGTCTATAGTGTCTGTGCCGCTGGTGTAAGAGGACGTTAGTGGGCATTTTAGCACGGCTATATTTACCTCTGGCCCTGGTGCTGGGGAAAATGCTCTGGGCTTCATTCAGCAGCTGCAGCGCTCTCTCCTTCCGCCCGGACCGTAAACACAGCTTGGCCTGTTCTATCAGCCTGTCCGCGTCTTCTTTGTCCATTTTTGCTTGTCAACTGTGAATTTTGCAAGTGGCGCGTCTATTTATATCAGTGAAATCTCTGTCCGTATCATATGTCGCTGCGGCTAACAAGCTAACAGCCTGTGCGCCAAGTATTAGCTCCTTGTGCTAAGAAACAACATGCACATGGATTGTCAGACTGCAAGAACAATTTAAAAGTATTCATGTTGAAGATAACGAGCAACGAACAGCCAGCTTCATTGTTATAATACAGTCATTTGTCTGAATTAAAATCCCCCGTTACCCGAATGTAAACCAAGAGGTGGATTCGTCGATCCACTGGGGAACGTCACATCCGCTCAAATCATTCTCCAAAATAAATTATTATTTTCATTAATGCCAACGATTATAGAAATTACAATAAGCACTTTTTCACAGACATGGCATTATTCTTTCAAAATTAGGATTTCTCGATTTTCACATCAACAATTGTGTTTCTGATAACTCATCGGAGTCACTGAGGACAACAACGCAGTGATTTTGTGGACTGGTGTAACTTGAATACAGGGAAGACCAAGGATAATATTCCCCAGATGCCACTCTGCTGCTCCAGCCCAGTGAACATCTAGGGGTGGGACATAGAGAGAGTGGACTTTAAGTACCTGGGTGTTCATCTGAACCCTAAACTGGACTGGTCTAACAACACAGGCACTCTCTTCAAGAAGGGCCAAATCTGGCTCTTGGAGGCTCTAGGCTATAGGAGTCTTGGAGTTGCTGCTTATCAAGTCCAACTCGGTCCTGGGCTGTCCACTGTACACAGTGCAGCAGGTGAGGTACAGCAAGGATATGGACAAACTAA
>JAPMNZ010901603.1:0-11250 GCA_029875035.1 Pomatoschistus microps
ATCTGGCCTTAACAATGCAATCTTACTTTTAGTAGTGGTGTGTGTTTCTGTCTGCATGGGCTTACTAGAGGCGTAGAACATGTTGGAAACCTAATGGAAGTTTTGGCTGTTGGCCAGAGATAACCTGTCGAGTGTTGGACTAGTGTTTTTAGTGTGACTTTTCTCTGTTGTTTCAGCTCTCTTGATGACATTTGCAGACAGCTGCAGCATCAGCACAGACCAGAGGATCATTGTTTTCAAAAGAAGGAGTGAAAGAATGCACAACATGTCTTGTAACAAACACTCAGAAAGCCTGGCCAAGTCTGAAACTACATCCATGGATTTCTTCAAATCGATCACAAGGTTCAAGAGAAGGATTTATGACGAGGCTGAAAGTTTGACCCATGTAACTCCAACTAATGAACGACACTCTCTGGTATGAAATCCTAAAGCCTGTGTGGTCCAGGATCAATGGTTTCAGGGCTAATAAAGGCTTCGAGAACCGAGGCTATGGCTATAGGAATGGAACAACATGTGCAAGAGGTTACTGCACAGAACAAGTGTGAGTGTAAGTTGGGTTAGGGTTAGAATGACTGCTATGCACTTCAGTTATGTTTTAATAAATGTGCTCTTATCAAAGTGAGACGCTTCTATAATGAACAGTTTTGTTAATACGTGTCTGACAAGAGGTCCAACACGATTAAAATAAGTACAGATAACATCTCAGCGATTTAACTGTCCTTGGAAAGTACCAGCTGAAGAGTTTACAAAGGTCACTGTGGTCATTTTAAACAACAACAAAATTATCAAATATTTCCAAATGTACTTTTGGCCTTGCTACCAACTTTTTGGAGATTGACTTGTTTGCTGCTGACTCGTCATATTTCACATTATCAACCAAAGCTGTCATTGCCAAGTCACAAAGGAGGATGATGAATAGAAGTGGTCCGTGTGAGGGCTAAGGGCGTCTGTGCTTCATAAACCGGGTTCAGAGCACAGCAGCTGGAGCAGAACGGGCTCCAGAGCTGCTCCACTGAGCCGGGACGCCAAGCACCAACACTGCAAGTTTCATCATAAAACCAAGAAGTGTTTGGACAAAAGTTCTGAAGAATAGGAGGATTTAACTGGTTAGTGTGCCAAACAACACTGGTACTGACACGTTTAGGAGTTACAGTAGCCAGAGGAAGTGGGATTTCTATACAATTTACTCCCAGTGCTTGTCTCAAATGTAAAAACAAGGTCATTCCAATAGCAATAAATGAATGCCTTTTCTCTTGCATCAGTGTCTCAGGCTTAAAAGCTGCATGACCCATGGCTCCTAAAGTTAACTACTCAGAAATGATCTCATTGTTGTGTTTGTATTTCTGTGAGCAACTTCAAATTATACCTGCATCATAATATATCAATGTTTTATTTGACATTCATCTTCCATGGTAGGATGAATCTGTGTAACATGCTTGCTACCTAAAATCCATGTTTGAGTCGTCGTGGACTGGATTTGGGAAAACATGTCTTTATAATATTATTGCTTGAAACTTTGTTCTTCAGAGAATGTTGGTATCTCAGCAAAGATAATATCTCTACGCTGTTAAAATATTGTGTGTGGTCAGCCTTGGCCCCAAGCCCTCAGTGTGTTCTCTTATCCACCACCTCCATGGCTGTTGTCCAATGATAACAAGGAGCCTGAGGTCAGATCACTACAGTGGGAGAAAATAAGTGACATCACAGCCTCACTCTAGCGGAAAACACTGTAGTATTACACAAATGCTGACACAAAATCCACCTGCATTTTAAAGCAGACTCAGACATACTGCAGATGTATATTTACGTTATTATCTTCACCATGAGGTAATGTTTTCACCAGGGTTTGTTTGTTTGTTTGTTTGTTTGTCTGTTAACAGGAAACCTTGGAAATAATGATTTGATTTGAGGGTATAAGTTGTAAGGTACGTACACTTCATTGACCCCGTAGGAAAATCTGCCAATAGCTGCCTCTTGGCAAGTGCTTTTCTTTATTAGTAGATATTACGTGTTCTTTTTTACTAAACATAATCATTCATTCAACCCATTCAACTAGTTGAGACCCTGGCCCATATGTTTTACTACTGATAGTTCTTTGTGGGTTAAATCAGATACTAACATCAAAGTGGCATGACATTTAGGCTTAAAAGGTTCTTCTAATAAGACAAAGAGTGTAAAGAAGCGAGTACCGCTCAGTTACCTGAAATGTTTTGGTGGTAGACTTGCTAATTAACCAGCACTAACTTCTTTACACTCTTCTAACCTTAAACATAAAGAAGACACAATGACGAATGTGTGGATAATGGTAGGATCCAAACTCCCAGCTCTGCATAAAGATGTAGGTCATATATTAAACATTGGCACTAACTAGCTAAAAGCTGGTGTCTGGTTCTCCTCCTCCTGTGTTAAAAGCTCATTGCATGCTCACTCTGGCAGACCCCCTGTTCCCCTTTATCAGGCCGCCTCTCTGCTCGCCTGTCAGCACACATCTGCTTTGTGTTACTGCTCCAGCCTCCACTGTCAATTCAATTACTCTGCATTTCCATAGGTGTCACGAGCCCCAATGTGAAGCAAACGAGAGCACCACATCAAACCACAAACGCTCACACAACTGCATTCAGTACCAGAGAAAATCCTCATTTCATGATACACAGGGACATTTCACACTGCCCTCGCTAAAGCAATCAAACTACCCCAGTGTGGAAACTAAACACAGAAAATTGCTTCACAAATAAAAGGCTTCAAAAGGACAAATCCGATAAATGGGGAAAAAAATGACCTGCGGAATTGGAGTCTGGCTTAGGGACAATGGGACAGAGGACACATATTTCAGACAAACAAAGAGAAAATGTAATTACTTTTGCTGACAAGTACTTTAGTTACATGAATGTTTTGTTGCCGAGAAGGCCTTGAGGTGGCACATGACAACCCCACCCAAAGTTTACTTCAAAAACATCATATTTAGTCATAGATTTCCCTCGGCTTCATTAGACAAACCATAAACAGCAGATGTTTTCTAAGCAAATAAACGTTGGCTGGGCTTGAGTGCAAATTCAGTTTTCTATTAAACAGATCGTGATCAATCTGTGTTGTAAAAATGTTGACACTTAATGTGCCAAAAAGAAGAATTTGATGCATGGTAAGAGCGACTTAATGTCCACATAAATCATCGACCAGTGCTGTGCAACAGGGTAGGACATTCTGCTTAAGCTGATTTTTAATTACGCACATCTCTGCAGTATCTCATAATTTATCGGATGGATTCCAGGCCGCTCACTCAAGCAGCGATCCAATCTCAAACTGTTATTGTTGATGTATACACTTAACGTTTCTGCAGGAGATTTAATGGAAAACAAAACACTTTAACTCCTCGCTCCCAGAAGTGTCTGATTCCTCGTATTTGTTCCCACTTCATTAATTACTAACTTGACCAATCAGTTTTGAGTGTGCTGCGAAGCGACAGGGAGCCAGGTAAGCGAGAACAGAGGCTGCACAATAGCACTACATCATATCTGGCATTCTGGGATCCTCATCCAATCACTCCTGTCCCGCTGTGTGCCCTCAGCCAATCAGAAAACACCTCCTGCTGAGCCACTCTAAGACAATCACCTCGAGGCCCCGCAGAGGACAGCAACGATTGACTGACAACATACAGGAAAAGCCAAATAATACCAAATAGTAAAGTGTGCATACCTCAATCTCTTGTAGTATTGTTTGACCTTATCCAAAGAAGCAGCATTGATTTGAGCCTGGTATTCCTCCACAGACACGCTGTCACGGTAGTAGTATCCCTCCATACTCTCCAGCGCTAAAGAGACATCCCAAAGACATGTAAATGAGAATCATCTTCAAGATTTGAAATGTAGATTGTACTGAACATTTTACCTTGAGTGAACAGGACGGGATAGATTTTAATTGCTCCACCATTTTTGAGCCTTGGAGGCAACTGAGAGAAATAGAAACTCTCCAAGAAAAAGCACACCCTCAAGGCTTGACGAGTGCCTTCCACCTGGTATGAGATGGGCTTGTCTGTGGGATAAAGGAGGTCATTAGTAATTAGATCCAATTAAAACCAGATTTAATCTCATTCAAAAAATTGTTTTTTAAATATACAGTACGTACTGGCTACCAGAGGCTCTCCTTCCAATTGCTGGAAGTAGAATGTGACTTTTTCCAAGTCAATAAGGGCGACCTGAGTGTCCTCCAGCATGGCCTGCTCATCCGTCTGCACAGATACACAAAACAGTCACAACAACATTACTAAAGATATCGATGTCCTCTAAACAAAAAAATAGAAACAGCTGAGGCTGAATGAAAGCAGGATTGTAAACACCACACATTGTGCTGTGTTTTGTCCAAAATTAAATAAATATTATTTCCTTTGTAGGATTGTATATTAGGACATTGTGCAGTCCTCGACCACACACTGGAGCAAACAAACAGCAGTGTAGAGGCTTGGCCCCATGATGCCTGCATGTGCACGACTAAACACATTCAGTACACACACAAATCCACTGAATCCCTCACTTTCCCGCTCAGCCTTTTATGTGGAGGTCTAAAAACAGGTGTGCTGAGATTGGTCCAGAATGACCTGCAGGAGCTAAAGCTCTCTTTAGCTCCCCTGGGACACTTGAAAGAAAGGAAGAGGAGTGGCACAGGCAGGAGAACTGCTCCTCAGCTTCTCCTGAACATACATTATATACACTAGAATTGGAAAAAAGCATCATAGAAACACATCTATTTCAAAATGATATGACAAATAAACATAGAGTGGAGGAATAGTGCACTACAATCAGGACCAAGGACTGGAGTGAAAGCCAGGGCCACATCATCTCTAAGGGAATGTTAAAGTTCAAGCCTTGAGACTACATTTCATCACTAAATACAAACAAATTGATTAAAAATGCAGGTTTTTCACTATGCTTTAATGGTGAAATGATCATTTTCCCAGTTCCCCCATTAAGAGCCATGGGAAAACCACTCTTGTGTGAGTTCTTAGTTTTTAGTTCTTACTAGATTTGGCGAGAGCAGTGACTGGAAGTGTAGCAGCAGGCCTGCACTGGATATTTGCTCAAACCACCGACGGCTGGTTTCCTGGGCCTCCTGTGGGTCCTGCGGGTCCAAACAGTCTGTGTCTGCATCTCCCCCTGAAGTGTGAAACTGAAAGGGAGCACAGAACTATATAATCCGCATGCATTTAGACATTTACAACAAGTAACATGTCCCAGTTTATATGAATAAAAAAGAGGAAACAAAAGCAGAAACAGATGCAGTCGAGAGAATGTGAATCCAACAAATAAGGACAGTGGACACAGTCGACTGAACAAGCCAATATATCACAGCCATTACATGTTGTATTTGTTTATACATGTATTATTTATCATATTCATTAGGGGAGGATAGTGGGGAAATATAAAGAGTAGTGGGCAAAAAATATAAAAGTAACATGTACCTGTTTGAGGACAGCGAGAAGGTGCTCGGAAAAGGCACAAACGGCACCGACTAAAGACTGACAGAAAACCATGTCCCGCCGCAGCTGGAGTTCCGAGCCTGTGATGGGAGAGGGAACATTGAATCCAGGGCAGGCGCTTATAGCAAAGGTCGATCAGGAAGTGAGAAAAGTGGAGAGGCCAAGATGAAAGCGGAACATATTACGGAGCGTCCAAATTAAACGGGAGGTATAAGTGTCCCGCGGAGAGGTTAACAGCGGCGTTTGGCAGTAATAAGTGGCAGGAGCTTGTTACGGTGATTAAACACACTTTCCAGGTCAGACCGGGTTTAGAAACTTTCCACAAAGTGACTCAAAGAGGCTGTTTTTAACCTAAGATTAAATGTCATGAGTGAAAGAAATTAAGGTAAAATGACAGGTGTTCAGTGGAAAGTAAGACTGCCATTTTATCTCTATATTTGTGCATGAAATGGGTTAAGAAAAGAGTATAAACATATATGGTAAACAAAACTGATTATTGACGGCGTTCTTTTATGTCAGCATACAAAAACTGTTCAAAGGTACTGACATAAGTATAAGGAGGAAAGAAGAGAGGGATCATTGCAGAGAACTTAGAGGGTGGAGAGGTGTAGGGTCAGAGAGGGTTTGGGTCTGTCTGTTTCTGTGTGTGTGTGTGTCTTCTTCTATGTTGAGTGGGTTAGGGGTCATTGAAATTTTCATATGCATTTGCTTCATCCAACCCATTTTAAATTCAAATTCATCATGTTTGTTTTTTTGGTTCTGTAAAATTGTGCTGCACAGAATTCGATGTAGTCATGTTTTATTAAATAATTGGGCACATGAATGTAGCTTCATGGAGACATACCGACCTGTGTACTGCAGTAGGACTAAGAGCAGCCGGGTCTTCACCTCTGAAAGCAACATAAAAACCACAGCATGAGAAAAGTACATTTAATAAACTCTTCTTTATTCAACACCATTGTCTATACTGTAATGTGACCCACAGACATCCTGCTGTGCGACTGTGGCTTTCATTTCTTGCTCCACAGCTGCTTATCTTCTCTTATGTGGAAAACACACCACCACGGGCAGGGAATCACGAATCTGAATTTGTTCGTTCTATAGTCATATCCGAGCCACGGGGAGGCTTCCTATGTGTGTGTGTACTGTATAATCATGCAGCTCATTTCAAAATGTATCGGTGGTCTCCCCGCAGTGGCTTGGTCTACTCGAACTGAAGGAGTTTAGCTATGGTTTTGGATAATGGAAGGGGAAACCGGAGTGCCTGGAGGAATATCTTGCAGTGCGGCTTGAGTGCTACCCAGACCATTGAAATTAATAAATGTATCTAGTCCCTAGTTCTAGGTACAACAGTGTCTACAGTAAATATACCACTAGCAGTTATAGTTCCCTTCCATCAGTATTCTAAAATGCACTGAACACTCAATTCATTCTTTCATTTTCCACCCCTATTATTAATACATTTCAGGGTCAAGGAGGTGGCAATAAGAGCTGCCGCCTAATCTTCAGCCAGAGTGGGGTTAACAGAGAGACTCAGAGACACAGCGACAGCCGACGTCAGGGGGAGTAGAGGGAGCAGGTCTCCAGGGGGGATCGAACCCACGACCAACACTTTACCATCTGAGCCACTGTACGTGCTGAACGTTTTCCTTGAGTTTAATCTTCCGGAAAATTTCCCAGAGTATTATCCATCATAAATAATGGATTGTCCTCTCTGCATGTGTGCTCAGGTCACAAGGCAGACAGCGCAGTGTGTGGGGGACTGACCCTCGGCGAATTTAGCGATGGTTTGAGTAAGCTGCTGGACGCTGCCGGGGAGGTTCCACAGATCCTGTTTCACATGAAGACGCAGCTTCTTGGAGCAGTTCACGTTCGGGTCCAACTCCTGCAAGAAATCTGAAACCGTGAAACAAATTAAACCTAGATTCATACACACCAGAGATGAAAACGGGTTATATTGTCATCGTCGGATTTATGTGTTTGCAAGCTAATAGGCTGATTGCGATGCACATAATTCAATCATCTCTTATTATCCACGCTTTGAAATGTACCAAGCTCAAAAGTCTTCTTTTTAACTAACAAACTACGAGGTCCCTCTCAAATGTGACGAAAACCAAGAAGAAAGTTCACTTTGAAGATATGTGATAGAGGGGTGGCAGGGAAGCAGAGGCTTTGAGGGGGTTGTGTGAGTTTGAGGACGCACACAGACGCACACAGACGCACACAGACGCACACACCAGATGCAGGAATGCTTCACTTGTTAGATAATCCTATTTGCTCTTATCATTCACACACATTAGTGGAGATGGAGCAGCTCTGATCAAGGCCTCCACACTTGCCTCTGGGGCATTTCCACACACATTGAACTCGGCCCATTTTCAAAATACTGAGCGCACTATGGGGTTTGGTGTGCCAGATAAATCGAGTTGTTATTTACAACTGAAAAACGACTTTCACCTAAATCATACATGATGAACTGTAGCTGTATCATCAAATTCAATCATTTTGTTCCATAATAGTTTTTCAAGGTTTTTGCAAGATTTAGATGACGAAGATGCATAAACGCTTCATGTTTTGGCATTTCTCATTGGCCCGACAGATTCTGGATCTGGAGAGTAGACTATAACAAAACAATTTGTCCAAATATGTAGGTAGTATTGCTGTCATGGCCCCTAAGCAGCACACCAACTAAGAATATGGTTAAATTAAAAGCAATATTTCAATAGAAAAAGCAGAGTAGATCAAACATGGTAATGGTCGATGAGAGAACTTTAAGACTTATGAACCAAGTAGGACGTGCAAAAATAGTTCAAATAAAATCAGCCCGATATGCAAAACGGTGCACAGTGGGAAAGCATTAACTGTGAAGAGATAGAATATACAGTATTTTCTAGTTTCCAAGTCCAATGAAGTCAGAACTTTTTTTATACCTTGCAGCCCTCTTCCTGGTGTGAAGCACTTGGTCTGTTCAAAAGCGCGGGCCACCACAGGTCCTCTCAGCAGGCTGGTGATGGAGTCCACCTGAGCAGGAGGACCGGGGTCAGATCAATATATACATGTGGTTTACTCCCCCACTCCACCCCCCGTTGTGGAATCAAAATATGGAAGGAAATAAAAAGTGCTGGAAAAACAAAAGTAACACCTGCTTCTCGTGCTCTCCCTGAAGCAACTCCCATAGTGCTGTGTCGACATAAGCTGCGGAAACGGCTTTACTATTAAACAAATAGTAGGACGCAGCAAGAAAGTGCAGGGGAGACCGTTTTCTCTCTCGCAAGGTAAACTTTCTCACAGCTGGAGCTTAAGGCATGTACATTATGATCATAGGACTTTACATTATTATTCTTATCCAGTCAAAATCACAATCATTTGAGTCAAATCTGAAATCATGCAGTCGTTTGAAATCGAAAGTGTATTTTTAGCTAAAGCCATTATGACTATAATAAGGCCAAAAGGGTTTGATTGATGTCTCATATTGACATGGCTTTATAGCATGAGATGGAAATCAAAAGCTTCTGACTTTCTGCAGCCCAGCGGTTCATATTATGTCTGCACAACAAGGACATTGTTGCCTTTGTCCACTGCCAGAGTGTGGCCTTTGTTGTGGACATGTTCCTCCACAGAGCCATGTGGAGCTGGCAAAATCATCCAAAGAAGCTTCTCTGGGTAAGATCAGAGCTACCGACAACTATCAATTAAAAACAAAAGAAACTGTTTCACCTGACCAAGTGTTTCTCTGCATTTACTAAAACGTACCTGACTGAAAAGGTGCTCCAAAAAACTGTGTAGCTTCTTTTGTTTTTCATGAGTCAACCACACACTTGGCGGCATCTCATCCGCTGAGGAGCAATGCAGACACAACTTTAGTTAAGGATTAGTTATGTGTACTTTTGTATGCTGTGTTATTCATTATTGTATAGTTTTTGATCACAGAGTTTTGTCTGGTGATCACTGGGTAGTTCTGCTGTTCCAATGTGATGAGATATTGTACGTTGCGCACACCATAAACAAACTCCTAACACTCTCCATGCTTAGAGATTCACTAGGATTTAGATAGATAGATAGATAGATACTTTATTGATCCAAAAAGGAAGTTGTGCAATGGTCCCTTGCTTGCAATCATACAAGCAAGGGACCAATGCACAATTTCCTATTTGAATCAATAAATCATCCATCTATATATCTATCTATCGAAATCCTAGTGAATGGTGTGTGTAAGGTACAATATCTCTTCACATTTACTCAAGAAAGACCAATCGAAAATTGGTTTATACTGGGAGGAAGGGGGGCTTATACTCAGCTGATTATCAATCTATTGGCTGATAATAATTAATTACAACATCAGGTAAAGTTTGGTAAAGAGTGAGGGCTGTAACATTCACTGATTTGTATGTGAAAAAAATTGTGAGATCTTGGCCAATTGCCCACGTCTTCAAAATCCTCACACTGAAAAATCAGTTAGTCCCTAAAATATACATCTAAGAATTTTAAAGAGAGAGAGAGAATGTCAGCATCTGGGACGGGCATACCTGAGTCCAGTTCATCGCTGTGGACGTAGGAGCTACAGTGACTGCTGCAGATACTTGTGAAGGAAGCTATGGAGTTTCTGTTGCTATTACAGTCACTGCGGAAAAAAAAAAAACGAGGCAGAATTCATATCTTTGCAATGATACAATCTCTCAAGCAATTCCATCTGTGCTTACATCATAGTTGCTTTACCTGTATGAGTCTCTGTTGCTGATGGTATCGTGGCCAGAGTCTTCCTGTTCGTCGCCCGCCACGTTAAAACACACTTTCTTCCCGTTGCGCTCGCCTTTGTCGCTCTCGCTCTCTGCTGAGATGTAGCTCTCTTGCGTCTGGTTTTCTGAGGCGGCGGGGTTCGTGATGGATGACAATAGACTGCGAAGAGAGTGAAGCCAATGCAAAATGTAAATGTCTTCTCTTGGTATAAACATAGGGCCCTATCGTGTGCTATAGCCTGAGTGTTTGGACATGAGCAGGAGTGGGGTTGTCAAACATAACCCCGCTTGTTTACATTTCGCTTCCGCCGGTCAGCTTCAGAGATCTGCGTTATATTAATAGGGTCAAACATGTGGCAGAGAGCAGCTGTATCAACACACTGAGCTTTACTGTAGCTTTGAATAGGACTTGTATCCTTCCACACACACAGATACCGTCCATGGTGCAGTGATAAAAGGGTGCTGCTCTGTCCCAAATGATTTGCCGTAAGCCGTTTTATCACCGCACGTCACGGGGATCACAGTGGGAATGATTACCACTCCTGCCTCATACTTAGAGCGATGGGAATATTTATGTGTGTTGCTGTGACATGTGTAAATAGCTGAATAAATACTAAGGCGGCAGTCAGCAAAATAATGTCTTGGTATGACGATCCATTACAAGTTTTAATATAATTATCATCACTCACATCAGTTCAATTCAGTGTATTTTTGTATAGCCCTAAATCACAGCAGCAGTCGTCTCAGAGGACTTTATCAATTACATTTTTTTTTACCATAAACAGATTAGGGAATAAAACAATTAGAGCACAGGAAATGGAACAATGGGTGATCGGGTCATCATATAACAGGACAGAATAGTACTATACCTTTTTATATAGTACATTTAATTATAGTAGCTAACTTTTCAGCTAAATCACTTTTTTTTGTCTTTTCCTTTCAACTGTTATCCTATATAAATTCTTAAATAGAAAATGTACAAATGCAGCCCATAAGACATCATTAGTGGACTAAACTACTCATGACTTATAGCTCTAGGTAATG
>JAPMNZ010901747.1:0-18366 GCA_029875035.1 Pomatoschistus microps
CAAGTGCCCAAAAATAACAATTGTAAACCGCTTTGTGACTCTGGTCTGTGAAAGGCGGTATATAAATAAAGATTACTTACTTACTTACAACCAACTGATCACTGACCCTTTCGAGCAGTGGTTCCCAACCTTGTGTGTTGCCGTAATATATTCTTACACACCAACAACAGTAGTGTTGTGTTTAACTATTTTTATTATGCTCCAATCCACATCTTCAGTTCCATTTCTTTATTCTGATCCCTGCACCCCCATTTGGGAAGCGCTCCTTTAAAGGTGCACTGCTCTTTCCTGCTGTAGTTTTTGATTCGGGCCCATGCAGCCCATCAGGACGAGGTGAGGAAAACTATATATCTCAAGCAGATTCCAGTCACCCGAGCAAACATGTGTAGTCTTGATTTTCTCATTTTATCCTTGGAGTGCCACTTCCTGTTTGGAGCACATGTTTTTATTCCAGAGGGGCCCCGTGTCACCCCGCCCTGGCCGAGTGGGACCAGTGACAGCCCCACAATGGTGACTGTGTGCACCTTCACACTCAATGACAGACCTGTCCATACAAGCTCACAGAACACCCACCCCACTCATTTCCACACAAATCACACAAACAAGTGCCCTGTACAACAAACACTGTCGTCATCTTCTTTTGGGAGGCAGTGTACCATCTCATGGGCCAGACAGCTGAGAGGTCGAGAGGAATTTGATTTTAGGAGAAATCTTGTGAGTTCTTTAGTTTTTGCCCTGCATATCTTCTTCATTGTTAGGTCTTTAATGGCTACTGTGTAGCCCCATTCCGTTTAATTTAATTTGTGTGCACAACAATAGATCAAACACAAACCCGTGGCATACAATAAATTGGTTCTTTAAGTCATCACCTGGCATCATTAATATTTACAGATAAGAAAACTGCTCTACCGCATTCATGTAATTACACCATCCTATTTGTGAAGGTAACACATTACGAGCGCCATTGAAAGTGTAAATGAATACACAAGGAGATTAATGATTTTTAATATAGCAATGCCTTATCAGCTTGGAGCAGTATATTCATGGAGGAGGTAGCAGTGAAAGTTCATGAGCATATACAGCCCTCTCATCTTGGGACGGTCCCACCATGAGATTTACACTGAACCAGCCCTGTGAGAGCTGCCCAGTCTACACTGCACCCTGACAATTACTTCTATATATACATCTCCAAATGAGAGCCATGAAGCGGCGTTATTATAGGGTGGAGCACAGGCATGGAGCGGGAAGGAAAGAGTGAGGGGCGGAGGCGGCGTAGAGAGAGCAGCTCCAAACAAGCTGAAGTCAAAGGCCTCCCTCTGCTGTTGATTCTGTTGTCAGCATCTTCAGGGTTTTGGACTATATAATGTGTGTGAGATGTGCGCCTTTCAAAAAAGTTTATGAAGTGTAAAATATTGTATGATGAGAATATTGTATTTCACATGTTTCAATTCAACTTTACTTTTGTATAGCTTTTACAACAGATATCATTTACAAAGTTGTCGATTCACAAATACTGCAGATGAATGTAACATTTTCTATATCTGTTTATATCAGACTGGAGAATTGAAGAAGTGCTGCCCTCTACTGGATATATCCAAAACATAGGATAGGAAACCATGGAAATCAGAACGTGTTTTTCGATTGGAAGTTTACATTGAGAGCAGCTACGCAATGTTATAACTGAATAGAATATATCTGAAACCCAGAAATATGGAATGTATGTGTGTGTGTGTATGTGTGTGTGTGCAATAAAAATGGGTATTATAAACATGAATTTCAGATGATACCTGGACAATGTGTTTGTGTCTGTTATTGAATGGTGGTCTTTGAGTGATTGACTACTTCCTGTCCCCATGGCCTGGTGGGAAGTGTATGTTTAACAGAGGCTGCACAGAGGTTGATCGAAAGGAACAACAGGAAATAAGGCCTTTGGCAAAAACTCCACATGAGATGTAGTGACGTGATGATGCATTGATCCCATGGTCAGAGCGGAAACTGCACACCTGAGCAGCCCGCCTCATGGGGTCATGGGATGTGGTGAATGGTGGTAAAAGAGGTGTTGTGCTAATCCCCTCTCAGCTTGGAAACCATCCCTGTGGGTAAAAGCAGGATCACATTAACCATAGACCAGTTTTCATCGTTCAGAGGACCACGCTCCGCCTCACTCCAGCGGCTCGCATAATTGAAAGCATCTTGGCATGAAGATAGAGTCAAGGTGGCATATCAATGGGTGCATACTCCAAGGGCATGCAGATAAGGGAGAGACTGTTCTCTAACAGGTCCAGGCCACGGCAGGGTCACTAGTCCGCCCGGATAAGACAACATGTTGGCAGCATGTGCACGCGGCTCGGGCAGGTTACTGAGGTGGAGCCAGCTGCTGCAGTGGTCAGCCATAATGGAACTGAAATGGATTGTTTCTATGCCACGCTATATACAGAAAAAACATATAGTCCTAAGACAATATGAGAATTCCATCCCATATTTGATTATGCATGCAGAACGCAGCAGCCCTGCTGATCATTGAAACCCAAAATGAGGCTTATCTTGCTCACAACATGTAATGAGCAGTCAAAGCTCATGGAAACGTGGATGAAGCAAATACAGAACAATTTGGAAAGAAAAGATGTTGGAGTCTACAATAGATGTTTACCAACCATCAGGAACTTTTTCAAAACACAACATATTCATGTGTTAGAATGGTCCAGATACAAAAACTGCTGTTCACATTCTCTATTCACCTATATGTAAGTCCCTGGATGTACAGAGATCACAGAGGAGAGACATAGACCATAAGACTTCTCAACATAATTGGAGCAGAAGGGGCTTAATACTTTTGCAAGCCACACTTCACAGTCCTTCCCTTTGAGTTATTCTTTCACAAAAAAATACAATAAAATAAAGTCACCCTGAACGCTTTTAAGTCCAGATTGATAGCACATGAGGTTTTTAAAATCTGTAACCGCATGTAACTGTGCGTAACTTCACAGGGGTCCAGGACTCCCTTGACAAAGAGGATCTTGAACGGGGACTTTCCTAGTTAAATACAGGCTCTTGCTAGTGGTTGTAACAAAGCATAATATTTTACTTTTAAGGCGCTGTAAAAAAAAAGAAAAAAGAAAAGTACCCACATTTGAGCTCTTTAGAAATGGCTTTTCAGGTCTGATCCATTACACTGCTCTCATGCTGTTGATGGGTTGACAATACAATTCTGCACCCATTGGCCTTGAGAACCTGCCCTTCATTAAATAGGCCACTTAAAGCCCACTAGTGACTCAGGGAACGTCATTACACTTTCGCACATTGTCAAAAACATTTCACCTCCTTGTATCCACTGACCTGCTCTTCCCTCTTACAGTATCCGCTCTGCTCCACGGCACTCCTGGTCCGCTGGGGCATCACACTAGGACTCCCACATCTCTGCACAAATAAAAGCGTGTGCCAAGCTGCATTAACTCTGCATCCTTATCGCTTTTGTGACTGGAGACATTTTATGAGTGGGATCTGTCAGTACTCTAAGTCACCAACAACAAGCAGGGCCGTGTTTTCTGCACTGCTGCATAGCTCTACTGCCATTTACTCGAAAGCATTATTATTTGACTATGAAAGGTCGCACTGTGAAACGCTCTTTATCACATCTCATTACATTACGCATTAAACCAGAGTTTTTTCAAGCAGAGTGGAAAAACTGCTACGTTGGAATTTAACAGCACCATAACAGGCCTGAAATGAACTCTGGGCCGGATTTTGAACCGCAAACATTGGATAGTCACTTTTTATCAAATAGGCACTTATGTAGTAAAAAATCTGTTGATAAGAGATAAGACAAAAGGTCAGGAGCACAGTTATGATTCATGTATTCATGTCTTGCTCTAAGAGAAGTGATTGGTTATATCCTCTTGTTATAACTTTGTTTGGGTTTGACAAACAAAAGAAAATGGCTTGTGGCAGAAATTGAATATTCCCCACAACACGTCTCGAGCCATTTTCGATTATAGGCTACTTCAACCAAACAGAAATGACAAAGAGCAGTCATAATAAAATAGTAGTCTACATAATGACTTCAACAAGTCACAGACGAACACCCATAGAATATATACATATATATGTAAGCCAACATTAGTGAATTTAATGAACGCAATTCTAGTTAAAATAGCTATAGTCATTCAGGATCATGAGTTAAATCCTGAATCCTTTGGGAGACCACTGCAAAATATTGTCAGTATCCATTAGGGAGTTGTTTCTGAAGGACGTGTCGTGGATGTCTTTGCTAAATCTGTCAGAACCACAACATCAGGAGATTCATTAAACTACACGTGTATGGTCCGTGCAAATGTCCCCAAATGAATCAAAAAACATCTGCTTGAAGGAATAGCCTACAGCTCTCCCTAAACTGGACATTGTGCATCAGTAGAACAAATTCATTTCATGCCTCTGACTTTACAATTTAAATGTTTGGCCCAGTAATTCTCGCTTTTCAGCATTCATCTTGTGTCACAGCTTGCGTGCATTTAGCCCTGTTTTTCCCCGTGCTACAGCGAAAGAAAGCCTGGTGATAATGCAGTAGCTTTGCCCCCCATAGCTTTAAGCAGTAACTTAATTCTGCTCCACTAATCATAATAATTATAGATATTACAGTAGCTGTAGTAATTACCGTTGAGCACTGGGTCCTATCTTTAATGGATGCTTAAACAAACAGATCTCAGATAAGTTTTGGGATAGAAAGCTAATTTATGGTGTGTGATGGGAGATCAATCAGGTGAGGGGGGTTCGACTCGGAGGATGTATTGGGGTGGAGTTGGGTAATTAATACAGAATGCAGTAAAAGATGGGACCTGGCTGAGGCTTTTTTCAATTCTCTCCTATATCCTCCTCCTTCTCTGCACAGCGCTGTTGCCACATTATTTATCTGCACTGTCACACCATTGTTGTGATTGTGGATGTCATGCAGCCGTAAAGCGCTCCACGATCAATAGGCCTGAAATTAAACCAAAAAATGAATTTCCGCAGTGTCGGCCATATGCACTCCTGAGCAGGAATTACCTTGCAGGAGAATGGCTGATTACCCCAGTGAGCAGACAGCAGTGCAGGGGCTCAGAGTACGCCAGCGGACTCAGGCAGCAAACAGCCAATGACAGCAACCACCAAAGCTCCGGTCTCACACCACAGTTCACTTGTGTAGGCAATGTGTTGACTTTTATGCCTGTCTTATTCCCTTTTTCCTCATTGTGTTTATAGTCATAGTGTGTATAGCTTTTTTCTCTAAATCAACTTCCACAAACAACATGCTGTTATCTCCAATTAGATGATCAGGTCTATAAATTAAGAGGTTCTTTATTTGTCCCACAGCAGGGAAATTTCAGTGTTGCATCACAGGTTATAGAACAGTAGGAAAGAGGAGCACACAGCACAAGTTAACTGAACAATAGCTGTCCTAAATGAAATAAAACAATACCTCTAACTCTAGCATCAATAATAAGTATAACAACTAAACAAAATAATAATATATGTAAAACGTTTAACATTATATATAAAGTATAAAGTACTGTGTATTCTAGTGCAAGTGAAGTGTGGTTATATGTTAGCACCTGTACATTGGCAGCAGTATGTTTATATCTGTACATTAGCAGCTGTATGTTTATATCTGTACATTAGCAGCAGTATGTTGCACATTCTGCTATAAAATAAGGTATTTTAATAAACTGATGTATTAAAAATAAATCTGATTTGAATAATTTGTACATACATTCTCAAAAGCAGGCTCTGGAGATGGGTACACAGACAGCGCACAGTGGCCCCTAAAGGCCCACTTCTTCTTCTCCTGCAGTGGCATTGAAGCATAGGTCAAATATACATGGTAAGCTAGTCCTTTCCACCAATCATGGAAACATTACAGTGAAGGAAATAATGTTGGCCATGATGTATATATTTATATATGCACCAATTAGAAAACACAGTCTGTCTAATTCTATGTTGGAGCTAATCAAAATCCAGACAGGGGCATACATTTTCATTAATTAGAATCCTCCCCATTCTATCATACAGTCCAGCCCACGTTTCACCCTTCTCATGTTGTTCTCTGTTCTACATATTTTGACCTGCCTTCTGGACACAGTTTTAGATCTGATAGTGTTTCATGTGTCATTTATATTAAGCAAACAATCAAACAACAACAATAACATGAACCAGTCCTCAGCCAATAACTCTCAGTAACTTCCCGCTGTCCTCACAAACCTCATGCACGCACATCTCTTGAGCGGAGACAGATGCAATCCTTTGTTTCTCGCTCGTTTCCCTCCGTTCTTCATTTAGGATCGATTTGCTATTAATGTGCGATGGGCATCAGGGAGGCTGGGTGACAGGGGCGGAGGTCTTGACAGCGCGCTCCATCTCCCCACAGGAAGTTTGGTTTACATCAGCTGTGGGGCGGGACCTGTCATCATGGACCCAGGGGCTAATGCGCTAAATTTATGCCTGGCTCTCCGCCTCTTCTCGTGGACCTGGAAGGAGAAAGTCACATATGAGGTCTCCTGTGAATGAGAGCGACGCTGTGGTCACTAAACCAGTTCCCAAAATGCACTCTGTCCCCCTATAGTCAGCTTTGACAGAGCACAAGAACCCTGTTGTTTAGGGGAGAAAGGAAATGTACGGGGTCAAAATCATTTTGGTCGGGGGCTGTATTACGAAGGTCTCCATTGTTGCCTCTGTTCAGGAGGTGAAGTGATCACCTGCGTTTGTCTGTGAGCAACAAACCTCAAACAGTTATGAAAGGATTTGGATGACATTTTATGGCATTATGTGAGTCATACACATTAAAATGCCTAAGGATATAGTAGCTAAATGAGTACTTTTATATGATCCATTTTTAACAGTATGAAATAATTACAAGTTTTAGTTAAAAATAAAAAAGGAATGGTTGAGGACTGGGGATATACTGTGAGTCACTTTTTGGTTATTGGCTTCTTTATTATTAAAAATCTAAATAAAAATAATCAATGCTGGAATATCTGTGATGAGTTGATGCATCTTGCCTTTATGTTTTCAGGATACACTCCAGAAATTGCTTACATTTTAATGTATTTTTTCAACGTACTTTTCTCCAGATATCGGTTAAAATTGGGCATAGGCAGATACCAAAAGACCAAATATCTATATCGGCACCAGAACATCCCTTTGTTATCAGTTAAAACAACAAGAACACAAAGTTATCATCTATAGTTACTTGCTAGATTAGTAAGTTTTGTAACATGTTAGCTGTGATTTGGGAGAAAATACTACTTTCATCTCGTGTACTGGATCACAGCATCTTTTATGATTTCCTTGCACATTTTATTTCAACCCCTTTTAACAGATCTGACTTATAACTGATGCACCAGTCCTGCTTTCTCACACCCCATTCCAAAGCTGACACTGTATACTGTACAACTGTAGGAACTAAAAGTCGATTTTAATGAACTCAAATCAAAGTGAACTAACTACAGAAGAGATTCTATTAGGTTCACAATAGACATGTTGTTCTATGGGTACAACACCATGTTAAGTCTAATTTCATAGGAGCAAAGAAGTGGCCGACTCTTCTTCCGTAAAACAATAACTTAATTAATTTCTTATCATACAGCATTACTTGACAAGACAAATATAAGTCTGTTTTCTGGGCAATATTGACACTTGTAAATCAACTTGACAAACGTTCTGAGAATTGTAACACTGTCTTAGAGCTAATAATGGCCTGACAGAGCGCATTAGTGGCCTCAGCTATGACTTGAGAGACTGACATCAGCAGCTTCTGCTTCTGGGGCTGAGAAACGCTGCCGTACTCCCCGCACTGGCAAAATGTCAATAAAGGTTAGTGTTTGTAGAAAGGACGCCGAGACCTGGGAGCAAAGCTTACTACAGTTGTGACTACAGGCCCGTGGCTGATCTTGTTTTATTGTTGTTATTTCAGAAAGCATAATGACCGAACGTGTGAGATGGTCAGGGCTGCAACAATATTTTTTAGGATAACCATTGCTATTACAATTTCGGATCTTTGTTATGAAGCTAGGGTAATGTTCAATGTGCACAAGGAGGATTTAAATTAGAAGAGAACATCTGGAGTTGCTGTGGTCATTATCATTCCTATATCACCCCAATTCTCCAACAGCTGCACTGGCTCCCCATAAAACAAGGAATCAACGTTAAAGTGCTCAACATCACATTCAAAGCAATCGTTTCCTGTCTCCTGAATACCTGTCAGGTACGCTCTCCATCTCTCTGTCCCCTCTTTCTGACTCATCACGGTGGGGAGCAGAGGAGTCAGAGCAGCCCCAGCTCTGGAACTCACTCCCCCCTGACCTCCACCACGCAGACTCCCCTCCTCTGTTCAAATGGTTCTGCTGCATGTTGGGTTTTGGATTGTTTGCAATGTTTTTAACCCGGTTTTTTGCAGCGTTGTTGAATGTTTCCAAAAGCACTTTTAAATAAAATGTATTGGATCAAAAACAAATATTATTACGAGTTATCATCATCATTATTAGGATTATTATTACTGTTACTATTATACATTTTAATTAGTATAGCTATTGTTCACTTAACGTGTGCCGTGTGCTCCTCTTTCCTACTGTTCTATAACCTGTGATGCAAAACTGAAATTTCCCCACTGTGGGACAAATAAAGGATCTCTTAATCTTAATACATGATTACATCTGTGTTGTTTGTTGGTTTGCTGTTCTATTTTACTGCATTTTGTTTCACTGCTTACTCCTGTACAGCACATAAACTATTTTGTTTATGGAATGGACTTTACAAATAAAGTGGAATTGGATTTACATTTGTTCAAATTGAATGACAAGCAAGATGACTGAGCTTGCCTTTTCCATGAGCAGATAAAAAAGTCTCAATGTACTCATTTAAAGATTATGAGAGATGCTAAATATTTCAGAGAATGAAATATTTTTTTAAGAATATATTTTCTGACCATGGGGCACTGTACTTTAACTACAGTAAGTATATCCCAACAGTAATATAATTAATATAGTCCCTCCCCTTGGCATAACGACAGGCCTCAAATATTTGAATTCATTTTGACCAATCAGGAAGTTGTGGAGGTAAACAGGGTCTGCAGTACTGTTCTTAAAAAAGTTTCACTCTCTTTTCACAATCTCAAAAGTGACTGACAGTCACTTCATAATACACCTTATTTATGCACTTATTTAGATTGTTGCCATGTTCTTTAGTTCTTGTTTTGCTTATCCTGTTGCTCTAAACACAGGGATAGTCAAATTTGTATAGTTATGTAACAAGATGATTAGCTGTTTGTAAGAAATAATGTATTCCAAATTGTAGACTAAAACTACGATTCCGTTAACGTTCAAAGAGGCAGCGCGAGCCCGAGTCTTGTTTATTGTTTTTTCCCCACCGTCGCGGCCCCATCATCGTCCACAGTGACTGAATTCAAGCTCGTCCTTTTATTTGCTTTACTTCCTGAGATCAGCTATAAAGAACAAACACTATTAAGCCGGCCAATCAATATGGGACATCAGCGCTCGTAGCCCCCCTTCCGCAAAAATAGATTTATATCCTCTGCTTCTGCAACATAAATCACATATTCATACATTAAATTAAAACGGTGATTGATAGGGCTGCGTGGGAAAGTGTGTACAAATGCTTATGGTGTAAAAAACAAATATTAGTTGGGAGCCGCTGAGAGTGAAGGCGAAAAGGAAAAAATCATTCATAGCAGATTTGTGATGACATGTAAGTAAACAGTGAGTAGACACAATTATTTAAACCTATGCAGGAAACGATGCATTTAATGAACTATAGAAATACTGGGAGATTGTAACTTGGTGAAAACTGTCTGGAGGCTATTCTGAGTAATCCATAGGTAGAAGCCTGTTGAAGTACACACAGTATTTTTGTTTGTTTTTGAATGTAAAGAATGCTCTAGATCAATGTGTACAATGACAATTCACAAGTCACTTTATCCACTTTGTTATGTACAGTATATACTACATAAACAGTCAGAGCCATCACTGTAAATATGACTCTGAAACATTCGACTGATCATTCCTGAAAAGTGGGCATCACAAGTTTATATTTTTACATTTTTGACCTTGTAGTGACCCAGCGGCATGGTGCCTTTAACTTCCATCCGTAAACTATTACTTAAATCTTACTTCAGATATCAAAGTTATTTTAAATGGATTTTTCCCAGTAAGTATTACTTGTTTGTTGTTAGTTTATTTAAAGCTTGGCTATATCACTCCGGGTCTTCTTTGAAATGAGCGGTCTCTGTTCAAGTAGCTGCACTTTTGATATTTTATATCTACAGTGCTCAAAATGTCAGGTATCTCTGTAACAGTGAGGCACTGTGGCTGAGTGGGTAGCACCTTCACCTCTCAACAAGAAGAGTCTGAGTTCAAATCCTGGTCGAAGTGGATCCCTTCTGATACATGTATGAGTTGAAATCGCAGTTAAACTTTATTGCAATCAATTGAGTTCACTTAGGGACAATGAAATAAGGATGTACTCGAGAAAATCAAGTGTAGTTTATGTGCAATTTATTTCCAAGTATACTTTACTTTTCAGGGTTTACAGTGGTCTCTAGGATAGGATACATTGTTTTTTAAGTCTTCAGTCTAAACCAACAAAGCAATTGATCCTAGAGTACTGTAGACTGTCAAACTATTAAAATATTCAATCACAATTCATCGCATTAATGTTATAGTTAACTCGCGATGGATTAATTACTTGATTTTAGTTTGAAAATGGATTGAATGAAGCCAAAGCAACTAATCCAATCCCCTCCTTCTTTTGTATTGTCGAATAAGGCGACTCAATCTCTGCTTTTGTTATTGATTTGTAAAGTGTTAAGAAGTATTTAATAACACAAATGACTTGAATGGTCTTATTAAGGCAACTCTTTTGTTTATGTTTTCATTCAAGTCATTCAGATGGTTAGGGTCAGGGATTGTCAGCCCAAAACATGGCCCAGTCTTGCAGGTCACCGCTCATGAGTACCGTTGTCACTTTCCAGGCCCTCTCCAGCTCCTCTCTGATGAAAAACCTCAATCGTTCACCACCACCTCGGAAGAAGTTTCCCATTGCACAGATCTTCTGGTACACTAGGCTCGCTTCATGGTTATGGTGTTCCATGTCGGCGAGAGAGAGAGAGAGAGAGATCCTAAATCCTAAACTCAGGGCAACACGTATCCAAATGCTGTGCTCCGTCCTCAGTCTGTCATGCTGCCAATTCTGCTCAGAAACGAGTTCATTCACAAAGCAAGTGTAAATGGGGGGTACTGTGATTGCGTCATGCATTACAAGGCCCACTGGTTATAAGAGCATCCTCGAGGAGAGCAGAGAAATATGGCAGCATCCATCTTGGCCGGAGTGGAGATGGGGCAGAAACAGAGGTGGGGTGTGGGGGCTGCCAAGGACATTTAAGAGAGCTGTCAGCAGCCTTATGTATGAATGAGCCTGCTGGAAAAGCCTAAAGCCTCAGTGTGTGTGTGTGTGTGTGTGTGTGCACGAGCGTGTGTGTATGAGAGTATGTGTGTGTTTATGGAGACCAGGAGTCACTGTGGTGCATGCTGGGACAGATGTGAGGGGGCACAAGAACAGAGCAGGGCAGCAGTCCCTCCAATACAATGTGATTGATTGTCTTACATACAGTAATTATATAAATGAGTACAGTACAGTATATACTGTACTCATTTGCAAAAAATAAAGTTAATGCTATGTGAAACATTTATTTTATTCTATACAGTGAATTAAATATTTTTTTTCTCACTCCTTGCTTAATTAGCAATCAAACAGTACATTTAAAAGTAATACAATTTCCTCACTAATCATTTAACATAATTTTATGTTCCAAATTAAAAAAAAAAACTCACAACACAAGACCAACAATGGTCACAGTGGACTGAGAGCTGATTGGATGAAGGTTGATGGTTCACTTTTACAACTAAACTGTGTGTTCTAAACCTCGGGACCTGCCTATTCAGGTGCTCCAGCTTCCATCTTTGTACATATATTTCACAATAATTACATCTAGACTCAAAAGAAGTTGTTTCAAACTAAAAATCCTGTGTAAATAGTTACTTTAATTTGTACCAATCTTCTCACTGTAGATTGGTCCAAATGAAAGTGATTGTCAGCAGATTGTGAGCTGAGTCCAGAGCGGTCCATTAGCTGCTGCTGCACTGGCTGCTCTCTGTAGGCAGCTTCAGGCCTGTTGGCAGTGGCAGAGCACCTCCTGTGTCCCGGCCAGAGGGACACAGCTCTAGGGCCATTACTAAAACATAATGACACCACAAGTGCTCTCCTACCCCGCACATGGAGCAGATTCATCACGGTGTAGCACCATAGCACATCTCTCAACAGCCCTTAAAGAGGTAACAGGACATTTCTTCATGGTGAGCTAAACCCACCCCTCCTTACAGCTTTAGACATTCCTCATCTTCACATCGAGAACTTCTATTTTAAGATCATTACCTTTAAAGAAATGATGGGGGTTTTAACCTTGGTTTAAGTGGGGTGAGCAGGGGTGGCTTGTAGGAGCTCCTTCAGACACAAAACTGCAGATGGTGAGAATGTGTGCAGGCGTATCCTGAGAAAAGAAAACATTTCTGTCAGTGTCAAAGTCACATTATGTCACTGGCTGAAGGTGAGGGATGGTTTACACTTTTTAGTGCAGGCATAAATAAAAGCTGTGCACTGCATGCTCCTTGACACTGTAGATCACACAGTAAGTAGGTACGGAGCATTTATCCAGCTTCTGAATCCAGGGCTATTCATTGCTGCAAGCGGTGGATCAACCCTGGCATAAGGAAAGGCGTGCAAGTAAAAGTAATTGTCTTCAACTGGTGTTGCAGCAGGAGCCACAGTGAAGTCAGCCTCTGGGGCAGGTTATGTTGCTACCCCTCTTATTTGCCTTGTTTGATTCACCGCTGCAGCCCGGGGATTTACAACGCTCCATCACAGACAATAAGAATAAAGACAGAAGTGTGCTGGTTTATGACTTCAGCACTTTCCGTTTGAAGTCTTCCAGCACCAGTGAGTTTAAATTATGGTGGGAGACGTCCTTGGGATGTGAACATCTCATTTCAGTGAGCTGCGCACACACACAACCACAAACACACACAACTCATTTCAGAGGGGTCTCAGGGAGGCTGGACCCAGCAGAGCATGACATAGGAATTATACATCTGCAGCCGTAAACCTGCCGCACCTGCACACCACACTGCTGCACAACACCAACTTTTGTCTCATCATCAGAATTATTTATTATTTCTGAATATTATCACTGTTGCATGAATCTGAGTGAGGGAGAAGCAGGATGCTCCTAAAGCCTCTGTTCATTTCTGGGAGACAGCTGAGCTCAGCGCTCTGGTCCCTCCTGATAATTTGACAAACGACTATTAAAACGTCGTTGGATTAATTTGAGCACATTTAAAAGCAATTTACACTTTTGTGATGAATGATGACCTGCACACACGTGTGTGCGTGTGTGCTTAGATCCATGGTGTAAACTAGACTAGTTAACAGTAAGCATATGCGAGCCTTTTCTAAAGATATGATGAAGGCTATTTAAGGACATTTAACTTTTTTACCTTTAACTGTGGCTACACTAAATGGCCTGATGCAAATTGTTATTTTTACAACTCCATATTTGGGCATGGTCTGCGACAGTTGAACGTTTCCAAATGTGCGCTGGGAGCTTACGTTGGCGCAGTAGTTGCTGAATACAGTAGTTCGGTGAGGGGTGAGTGTCTCTGTCCTGTCCAGTCCATGCTCCAGTCGCCTGTGGATGTGCGGGTCCCAGGGGAGCGTCCCACTGTGAGCATCACCTGCGCTCCCGCCCACTCTCTGCTCTCCTGCTCTGCCATTGGTCTGCTTCTTAAATATGCAGGAAGCACTCCTTCCATTGGCTCCAACCAGACATCGTCAATTCATAAAGCAAATCTTTTCTAACTTGTGTAAAGGGAATAAGTGGGAAAAAAAACCCTAGAGAAAACGGCGTTGCGGACAGCCAGTGTGTATTCTCGGTGGCTCTGAGTGTCCGCCTGCTTTATTCGTGTGAGGACTGGACTGGAGCGTCTCTCATCCTGTGAGTACCTGACTTTATGAACCGCTTCAGCCGCTTCTCCCTCTGCTCTGCCCGGGGAAGGAGCGCTCCTCTGGGAATCACTCGCTCCAACAGCGGATAGAAAGTTCATTTCAGTACAAGCAAGGAAACTTACAGCATGTACTGTACAATAAAAGCTGTGGCTATTTAACTGAACTGATGAGACAACACCTGCTATCTTTGCTGTTTAAAATACATTTGTTTATTGTCAAATGGCTTTTCATTAATTGCCTGCAAATAGGAAAAATGTATGTTTAATTCTGAAGTGGCTGTTAAATAATGAAATAACCATTGATGATTTGTGGGTATCCTGTGATATGTGTTAGTTAAATGACGTATAGAAGCATACATGATGGAATATAATGTTTACAAGTTATGAAGGTGAAGTTATTATTATTGAGGAGAGTTGTGTAGAGAAAACAACAGAGTGTTTTCCAGAAGAATGATGCTCCTCAGAGGAATTGTGCAGCTTTGAGTTTGCTCATCATGAAGTTGATAAGTGGCATAAAAGGCAGCTATTTGTAAGTTGTGAGTGTGTTGTTTGTAAAAGTTAAGTTAAAGTCCCTGGGGCCAGTCTGCAGTGAATGTGTCCTTCGCACAAGTCATCCTCCCAGAAGCTTGTGTGGAGACTGAAGCTGTGGTTTGGTCTTTGTCGCAGTGTTATCAGAGTTGAGCTTGAATGCTCCAGAAAGCACATGCTGATGTTGCACGCTGTGGTAATGGCCTCTTAATGCCAACATAAATAACCAAATTGAAAACATTCGATGCCTTCAACACAATTTTAAGCTGTTTTATGGCTTCTGAGGCGTTTGTGGAAATGATTGAATGTGATTTTATTCAGAAATTGGGGGTTCACCCTTAAAACAAGTGTCCTTTTGTTTTCAGGTACATTTACTAACGTCATTTTGCGACTTCACTTCCAGTTTAAGTATAGGTTTTTATTGCTGCAAATAGGGAGAAGTAGGCTCTTCTGTTGATAAATATAGTACCAGTGCTGATCATCATGTCCATGACTAATGTGATACTCACTCACTGATGTTCTATAGGAATCTCTTGACTTGTTCACTTCTCAGGCTGAAGTATACCTGGATTTTCCCAGTGTCCTGCCGCAGCGCCATGGGAATAACTATATCATATTTTGTCCCAGTCTCCTCTGGAAGCTCTCTGGTCTGTCCTTTGTAATTCTTCTTGTCTATTCCCACCACACAAGATTGCCTCAAGTCTGTGCAACATTGTCTTGTGAATGGAGTACAGCTCATTTGTAATGCAGAAATGTGTTTACTAAATCTTCAGGGCTGTTAATTAACCCGAGCCTGGTCTGTAGCATCTCTCCAGCCTGCAGCCCTATCACCAAGCACCTGCCAAATCTCGCATTCGCCGGGCCATATTTCTATAGTGTCAGTGGAGGTGGCTCTCCTCTGCAGATGAGCGTTACCCAGTATTACTCAAACGCCAGTGCGCGGCTTTTATCTCAAATTGAATTGTTGAGGGAGATGTTAAAGAACCATACATCACTCGGACACTTGGCTAGAGAAAGTCTCATCTTGAAGTTAAAAACGAGGAAACCGTCAATGCCATTAAGTACCATGACGACCGAGGTTGCGTCTGTAAAACTCCGAGCCGAGAAATCAAAGTGTCGGCTTGTAAACATTGCGTGATGTGTTGTGGCCGTCAAAAGGACATCACAATTTGAGTTTTATTTTAGCCCTGAAACAGTGACCTTGTGTCTTCCCCTTTTTCTTGGTGTTTTTCTGCTTCCCACAGAGCACCCCTGTTTACACAATACAAAGCACCAACATCAATTGCTCTGTGTTCACTTTCTATCTCCCAAGCAATAAAAGGCCACTTATACATCACATAGAGCTTTTATCCTCAAAAAAAAAAGAAAAAAAGTGTTCCCAATTTAAAGTTTGTCCCAGAAGAAGGAGCGCTCCGGGTCACTTATATTGGGTCATATCGCTTTTCCCTGTGCCTGCTGGATAATGCCCTGCTCCCTGTATGGATTTCCTGTCGTGTAATTCCTCAGGCTGTCTGCATGTGATGGGTTGTTCAGAAAGGTGCTGATCACGGTGCTATATCTTCATGTTTATGTCCACAGCCCTGCACTGAACTCTGCCAATGAGCTGCTGATGTCCGCCGCACAATGGATCGGAAGAATTAGCAACAGCGGCGCGTGTGTTGCGGCTTAAAAATATATGACTTACCGGCCGTATTTGATTCCCATTTGGCTCAAGTGCCAGGACGAATGGCTTGTGTATATCAAATGGGAGCTGAGGGAGTGGGGGCAGTGGGGGCAGAGGGCAAGCAAAGCAGATCAGAGAGAGTACAGTGTGTCAGCGTGCATCGCAAATCTAATAAATGTCCATGTTTTTTTGTTTGTTTATTTTCTGTCCTCCAAAAGGTCAGTATGTGGTTGTGGCTGCTCCTCTTTGTGCCTGAGATGTGTGCACAGAGATCGGAGCCTATGTTCTCAGCCATAACCAGAAGCATCCTGCCTCCGGACTATGACAACAATCCATCCCAGCTGAACTATGGTGTTGCAGTGACCGATGTGGACGGGGATGGGGATCTGGAGGTGTTTGTGGCAGGGTGAGGCCTGGATTCACTTGTTGCTGTTGTGGTAGTTGTAAAAGATTAGTTTTGGATTAGTTTTACAGAGGATACGAAATGATCAGAAATAAAGTGGTTGAAAAGGGCTTGGACAAAGACAACATACAGTTCAGTTCAGTTCAGTTGATTCTTCTTCACAATATCACCCCTACATTGAGTTTGTATACATTTTTCGTAACACTGAGAAAAAGAAATGAACACCCTAGGAAGCTACACAAGCTCATGTATGGGGTCCAACTCTACACACACACACACACACACACACACGTACGCACACACACACAAACACACAGACAAAAACACAGACAGGTAGACAGACCCATACTAACGCGACACAGGCCCAAACACTCTCTGACCATACACGCCTCTCCCACCTCTGTCTCTGTGCTGAAGGCATCAAGCCACTACTTCTTCACCTCTTCGCTTTAATATCGTTTTAAATTGAAGCATAAATAATCTTGTCGTTCCACACAGTCACTCTACACCAGGGGTCTCCAACCTGTGGCTCGGGAGCTACCAGTAGCCTGCCAGGCCCTTTCAGGTAGCTCCCCAAAGGATTTAGAATCTAACACACTCTCTTGAATGATTCACTTTTGAGTTATACATATCTATCATAAGTTTAAATATAGCGTTTTACAGTGTTATGGTGTTTTCCATGTTTTGTCGTAATTATTAGATAGATTTTTACGACTGCAAAAAAGAAGTAGCTCTCTGCTGCTTCTGTTGTATAAAAGTAGCTCCCCTATTGAAAAAGGTTGGCGATCCCTGCTCTACACACTGAGATACACATTGATTTGAAGGTAGTTCTGAATTTAGTTATGATTTGTTAAAAATCCCATTTTGCCTGTTACACATAGAGTGGAGTCTGTGTTATGAGATCTTTGGTACAATTGGAGAAAGCGATGATTGCTCCGGAGTGAACTCACAGATAAAACGACTGCCAAAGGTTAAAACAAAGGCAAAAAAGAGATGGCAACTTCCAAGTGGCTCACGGTTCACTCAGCTGATGAAAATAGATTTGATTGGATGAAGGCCACTGATGGGAACAGTTTGGCAAGCCGTGCGTTTACCCAGTCAAGCAGAAATGAGTTCCTCAACGCTCAACGGAATATAGATGGTTTAAAATGGCCCTGCCTAATAAATGTCATTTAGCCAAGACATCCAATTCAGCAGGTATCCTGGGTGGGAGACGCACTAAGCCGGTGAGTCGGATTTAATGCCAGTTCCAACTATTTTAAAGGAGAATTCTTTTAGAGTGCAATGCTCAACTTCATTGACCTTCAGCAGTGATAAGTTTTTAAAAACATATACAACAGAAAAGCACTCGCGGAGCACAGACTTCCGCCTTCCATTCCTTAAAAATAATGAATTGGATTGCCTCCAAAATTGAATCCCTGGGTCATCATACACTTTTTCTGAAAAGTTGTTCTGGATCCTCCCTTTACTTTTTGAGTTATGTTGCTCATAAACAAACAAACAAACAAACAAACAAACTTTACCTCCCAGGTGGACATAACACATGCAGATCTTTAGTTTCACTCATTTTGTAGATTCCACGTGATCTCATCGTAGGATATTCATTCCATAATATGGCTTAATCCTATAGATCATTTTGGATGGATTATAATAAACCAATCATAGCAGGCGCT
>JAPMNZ010901842.1:0-12305 GCA_029875035.1 Pomatoschistus microps
GTGAGGGTATGTGTAAGTGTGCCCTGTATGGCTCCGTGTCCTTGGGGAGCGGAGGCGTGTTATTGCAAGAAATAATCTCATGAGAAAATTGGAATATTCATGAGCATTGATGCCCTCAGAACAAAGCCCTTTAGAATGAGTCCTATACGAGAGTCCTCCTCTGTTGGGCTGTGGAAATGTCGACGGGGTTTGGTAATACGGCCCCAGCACCCACGCATAAACATTAAGTGTATGTGTGAATGTCAAGAGAGGAAATTGATTTTGAATTTGACTGTTGCCGAATTGAGAGAAGTTGCAGTCATAGTTTGTAGTTCACACAAAGCAGTGCCAAATTAATGTATGTAAAATATAAATATGAAACACAAATAAACAGGTGAGGCCTTCATTGTGGCCATATTCATTGCGACCAAGATTTTTGTTGATTTTTTTGTTTATCATGAGGGTCTGACTTTAGTTGTCTCTCTCCTTTTACTCATTTGAATTTACTAGAAGCGCAGCCGCATTGCTATTTTTCAACAAACTTATAAGAATCTTTTGCATACTTTGTGGGTCACTATTTGACGCTATTAGCTGAGAGCTGATTATCTGAGTCAGGGTGGTAATTTTTTCCTTTTCACTTTGTTCGGTCTAAAAAATGTGATCTGAAGATGTGACGGTGACCAAAAAGTGAAAACAAGACGCATTATAGTGAAGGAAATTATCACTATTGTAGCTGCAACTACTTTCCAGCATTCTGCCTTATTAGCCTTAAAAGTTGTTTGTTGTTGTTGCCCTGGACCTGTGTGATTGTGTTGATGTGTGTTTTCTTGTTGTTTGAAAGAGAAAAGATTTAGAATTTTATTTTTTACCTGTAAATTAGAATCAAACCCAAGTAAACATAATACCACACCTACACTTTTAGACTTAGATAAAGAGACCATTTAAGAAGTTAGTAGCCATTGGTAAAGACAGTAACATAATAATCAATCATAAATTCATGTATAAATTCATATGTATAGGTTCATAATTGTAAAGAAAAAGAATGAATGAAAGAATGAGTTAATAATTAATCCTAAAATATTTTTGAGAGAAAAAAAACCTGTGCTAAAATAAATGCCAGCATTGTAGGTGTGTAGAAAACCTCTTCCAAATACATATAAATACAGTCCTGCATCTTGTAAGCAGACACCGCTAAATTTACTCCATCATTATCCCAAGCACACAGGAAGTACCATCTTAGCAAGCGGCGGCAGAAAGAGGTGAAAAATGCTTGAAAATATTCTTAGTTTTTTTCTCTCAAAATCCAATCTTTTCGCTCTTACCACCTCCGCCACAGACAAAAACAACCAAAGGACTTCAGCAATTACCCCTGAAATAACCCCGCTTGATTGATATCTCAATTACGTGCCGGGCCATTCTTCTCGTTATCTGCTCCTTCACCGTTCGGCACTTTTCAGAAACCACAATGGAGTGACCTTGTTGTCTGGCATCTCTCCCCAGAGGCTCTTTGTCTATCACTGCTATCTTATCCAGATCTCATCAAACTCTACTCCCGTCTTAATAATTGTGCGAAATTTCGAGGCAAAACTTTCGAGAATCAAGAATTTATTTGCCATTTGCAGTAAAACCACATTGGAATAACTTTGCAAGACTACAGTGTGAACCAGACATAAAAGTTATTGGGTTTTTTTTGGTCTTACCTGAAATTGTCCATCCAGCACAGACACATCCAAAGGAAAAGCATGGGGAAGAGAAGAGAAAAAAAGAGTCAAAACATTAGCATACAATTAGCTTGACGGTATACCAGTAATTAAGAATGCATTAACAATTAATCGTGTTTTGAATAAGTACGAATCTCGCCTGGTAAAAAAAAAAGTACTAGCAGCTAACGATGCGGAAGATTGCTAATTGATTGAAATGAATAGGAGTCATTATTCTCAAGGCGAGTGCGTCGATAGTCCAGGTGGATATGGATCGAGGTCTGGTCGTTCAGGAGGTGAAGAGGGCTTTAAGTGTGTTTGGTAAATACTTTTATGTTTAAGACAGAGAGAGGTATCAGGAATTTTTTTTATGAATTAAGTGATATATTGTTCAAAAGGGAATGAATCATTTTGATGGTTATGGCTTCATACGGTCAAGAATATCCATGTTATACCAAATAAAAGCTTGATAAATCCAAATACTGTATATAGATGGAAAACCCGCTAGCTGCAATAAGGAAACCAATAGGGAAGTGCTCATGGATGAAGTTTTGCTCCAAATCGGTCTTGTCACTATTGACTTACACTAATAATAAGCTATAGTTATATGCTCTTCTCGATTCTGTTTTTGAGAGTCAAAATATGAGCTCAAACAAATAGCCAATCACAATTCTTCTGCCGGCGAATTCGGCTTTAACTATGAAGTAGCGGGAGCAAAGACAGACCGGCCTGGCTCCTGATTGGCGCTTTGTAACTCAGCCAATGCCACCAACAAAATTTATTTTAGATTTCAAACAACACTCCTGTAGTACATCACAGTATTGTAGTAGCAGCACATGTTTCCATGACAACGTACCAATAAAATAATCAGGACATGCGTATGCAATCCCCCCTTACAAAAGTGTTTTTTCTCTCCCAGTGCAGGTTTTTGGCTATTTTTTTGGGGCAGCTTCAGGCATGGGTTTGGAAAAGAGTAATATTTTACCAAAAATGGAATGCACTGTACCTTTAAGCTGAAATAATAATGCAATTATCTGTGCTGTTGTTGTAACCGGATCAATATAATGCGTGCTACTGTTTCTGTGACTCTTTAATACAAGACCCAATGGAGACGGAGATGCACCAAAGAAGAAAAAAAAAATGCACAAACAGGTGACAGAACTGGGTGACACATTCCCTCTAATCCTGAATAAAAAAACATGACGGTGCCTCTGAGCTTTCGCTGAGGCCGATCGCAATTTCATGCCGTCATAGCAACTAAATCCCTGTTCAGGCAGATACACGCCTCTTATTTTGCCTCAGCTCCACCCGACTGTAATAGCTGCGATTTCTTTTTCATTTTTGAACTATTCACTAAGAACCCAATTACATCTCAAACGGGCGGCACCGTGAAGAACGTGACAATCATTGGCGGCAGAATTAGCGGCGGTTTGAAAGCGGTTCGGGCTCTGGTTTTATTGGAACGCTCGCCATAACAAGTTCAGTCAGTCAGATTAAATGGTTCAGGGATTCTCAATGAAAAGCAAGAATGTGAAAAGTAGCAGTAAAGTCAGCAATATTTCTGGTAACTAATGCAATGTAAAAGGGTAAGCAGCACATTTAACCACATTACTGTTGGACAATAAACCGCTACTTTTTTACGTTTAGTGACGCAGCCAAATTATGTATTATAACTTAGATTAAAAGATTCTGTCGTCATAAATATCCCATGAGTGTGCAATAAAAATAACTGTTTTTTGTTTGTTAGTATGTTTGTTTTTGTTTAACTTTTTAACATGTTCTTAGGTTTGCTTATGTTGTTAAAAAAAATAAAAGAAAAGTCAATAGAAACTTGAATGGCATTTGATGCAACACAGATCTTGATATGTCTCAGTAATTCACCTGTTTAAAAAAATATTGGCACAGGTTCTGTCCTCCCAAACAATAAGAATAGCATGTTACACACTCATTAAAAAAACAAATAACACATATTTTTTTAACCTGCAAATTTGAATGAAAAATCCAAATAAATTAAATAATAAATAAACAATACCATGCCTATACTGTCTATAAAGAGGTTACAGTAAGATAGACGTAAGCAGGCAATAGTAAATACAAAGACATAGTTTTGACATACATTTATAGATCTACAACAATATTTAAAAAATGAGTTGATATGTCATCCAAATATATTGTTCAGAGAAAAATCTAGCATGTTTTTGTATAAATTTGATGCAACACACATTTTGATATGTCTCAATCACCTACTCAAATACAAAACAGAAAAAACCTACATTTTGACACAAACTGCAACTTGACAGACGTACAACTATTATCACAGGTTACTTCTTCCCAAACACAGCAATAAAAATAATAATAATAGCCTGTCACACACTTTAAACCGGTGCTGTGTAACCTGTCACACGTCACCCCCAGCCTCACTGTGGAAGACGTATCACTTATTTTTCCGAACACTGTGATTTTTCGCTGACGGCTGCAGAACGCTTCACTCGGCCACATATCTTCTCAGTTACAGAGCCCCTCAGGCCGCACCATAAATCCTGTGACATTAACATAACATCAAAACCGCCAGGTCAACTGTTCAGGCTTGTCGCCGCAGCAACGCGCTCATACCTGACCCAGAACCAAACACACAAATTACAATAATATTCCTATTTAAATGCATGGGCTGCTATTTTGCTAAAGGCTTGGGTGTGATGAAAGATAGTGGGACAGTTGTGAAAATACTTATCCACCTTCTCTGTTTACATTATGATAGTTTAAGTGGTAAAAGTAAATATATTCTGATGAAAAAATATCCATGTCTCAGTGCGCAAGATAAGTTATTTTTGCAGTTGAAAAGGGCAGTTATGGTCTGTGCAATATTGGTCCAAACAAGTTTATTCGCGTAGGAAGAATGATTACAGGAAAGCGAGTAAGAAGTTGCCACCAGTTGAATTGTGTGTTTGGGTGTTGAGAAGGTTTTATTGTCATTTATCTATAACTGAAGTGTATACGTTCAGGATATCAAAGCTGGGGTACCTAACTTTTTCTAATTAATACATGCCGTTTTCCCAAAAGATACTATGAACTATTTGATGATTTGGTGACAGGCCAAACAAACATTTAATGGGAAAACTAGTGATAAAATCAAGCTTTTTGAGAGTGAGGAACTAGTTACAAGGATGTGAAAAAATTATAATAATGAATAATGCATTGGTTTTATACAACACTTTTTTGGACACTCAAAGACGCTTCACATGTCATTATTCATTCACTCAATACACGGTGGTGATAAACTACTATGTAGCCACAGCTGCCCTGGGGCACACTGACAGAAGCGAGGCAACCAGTATGTGCCAACAGCCCCTCCGAACACCACCAAGCATTCACACACACACCAGATTCATTCTAGGCAATGGGGGTGAAGTGTCTTGCCTAAGGACACAATGGCAGTATGGCACTTCACAGTCGCAGCCTCCCCACTGTGGCACCTGTTGTTTCCAGAGGTTAAGTGTCTTGCCCAAGGACATAACGACAGCAGACATCAGTGGGAGTTGGTGGAGAAAGTCTTGTGGTGGGCTCGACCCCACAACCTTCAGGCTCAAAGGCCAATGCTCTACCAACTGAGCTACGAAGCCCTAAATATGTTTGTGTACTCGACCTGGACCCTGTGGCTGTATGCATTGTCAGCATGATGCCTTTACTTTCACCACAGTGGTTTCTAGGATGCTATAGGATCAATTGTCTGAAAGGTTTTTTCCGCTGATTGTAAGTTAAGGCACCATGCTGTCCACTCTTACAGCCGCTGGGTCAAGACAAGGTCAAACACATACAAATATAAACTATTTTTCTGCATTCAAAGATCCAAAATGAATCTTTAAAACATAGTTAAAATGCTTTATTGGTTTGAAAGTTGGGTTCCCCAGCTTTTAACGCACACTAAACAACACTTTATACCATTGAAAATACTGTAAAGTTCTTCTCATAAGCAGCCGATGTTGAGGAAACAGCGGGAAAACTCTGCACAGCATGGGGGAGGTCAGAGGTCCTGGACTTCCATCAACAGTGTGTGTTTACTCTGGCTGTGATGGAAATAACAGCATCATGTAGTGTGTGTGCGTGTGTGTGTGTGTGAGTGTGTGTCTATTGTGTGTGTGTGTGTGTGCGACAGTGAGTGTTTAACAATAGTGACTGTCCTCATCTCCACGGGTCGCCTCTGTTTGTATCCTATCCCAGACAGGAAGCAGACTCCAACAGCGAGAAGCAGCATCTCCAGGCGCACCCTGTCATCCCACACTAACACGGTTTCTATATTTAGCATTTTTAGGACGTTTCTTTAGAACAAATTCCTCAATTGTTTGGTCCACTAGAATGTTATGTTTTGGCAAGACATTTATTTGAATACAAGAAGATAGAAGGGATTGTGCAGAGACTGTCCACCAAAAACATGTTCATTCTAATCTGAGATGTCTGATTAGTTTGGTTTCAAGAGCTGTTGAGTTGAGTTGATCAGGGTCATCAAGAAAAAGAGGGAAGCGACAACCTATCTGAATTGGCAGCAAACAAAACAAACTCTGCCTTGCTTTAAATTGCAGAGGTTTTAACTGCACATCCACACCACTAAAACAAAAAAAGCGCCACTTTAATTTTACTTTCCTGCTCGGACTAGCACCATCTTTGTTGCTATGGTTAGTGACTTTTGATTGGATTGTTTGCATTAAAATAGAGAAGAGGGAGCTACGTGGGCAACTATAAAACACGTTCAAAGAAAAGTGTCAAAGGCACTCGGATAGATGCAAATAATGTCGGCAACACGTTTCAACATACAGTTTTCATCAGGGCTTGTGAGAAATGCCCAGGTACATGATCACCTATTTAAAGGGGAAGTCATGTGACCCATCAGACATGTGACAAACACTGAGAAAATAATAATAGTAATAATAAAAAAATAATGAATAATAATAAAATAATATATATTCTTTATTTTTTTCTATTGTATTTTGTTATTATTATTTATTAGCTACTACTAGTAAGCAATGACTAGCTAAAATTGCTTCAAAAGTGTTAAAACAAATACACTGACACATGATGGAATCCAAGCCCAATCTGCATGAAGGGAGTGTGGACGCTGATGATGGGAGACCTCTGACCCGGCTGGATGGGTGAACATATGGCCGCCGCAATGGGCCAATGGGCTGCGAGCGTGGAAAGGGCAGCGTCAAGTGGTGTGTGACTGGGTTCACACTGGGCTGTTGATGATGGGGGCAGAGAGGGGGAGGGGGGGGAGTGAGAGAGGGGTGTAGAATGGCAGGGCAGGGGCAAGTCTGTCACCATGACCTTCACGCCTTCACTCCGAGTCGCCAAAAGAAAACAACATGTGACCACCTGAAACACCGCCTTCATTTAAGAGGAGGTTGGATGTAACGCCACAGGGTTGTATGAACTCAGAAACCTAGCTGAAGCTGGAAATATACAATAAAAAATAAATAGGATGTGGTACGGTTTGGTCTCTTCTCTGCACCAAAATGATTGACTGGTTTTACAGACAAAAAATACAGTAAAAATGTTGTGTTTAATATGAATGTCAGATATGAATGTCAGATACTTTTCAAGCTAAGAAGAGAGAGTGAAACAAGTACTGTTTAGACTTGCTCAGCCTCAGAGGTCCTTCCTGATTGGACGGAATTAATTCAAATCTTTGAGGCCCCTTGTCATTGGTTGAACTATTCTCCATTAAATCTCACTGGTGGTAGTTATGAATGAAAGAGAAGTTTTGAATACATTATTGCTGAAAATACGTACTGTACATAATAGTAAATTTTCCCCTGGTCAGAAATATACATGATTTAAAATGTATATTAATGCAATGTGCTGACCTTTAACCTATTCATTTTTGGTCGATGAAGTTTAGTAGCATTTGTGAGTTAAAGCTATTTTGAACTTTGTATTCAAGAAATGGTGCAAGAAAATAGTGCAAAAATAATCGGATGAATAGATTATTATTCTCATAGGCAATTCATATTTGAAGTCCTAGCATGGAACTTTTAGCAAGATCGAAAGTAATATGTTGCTATTGACATTAATAAAGGAGCTATACAGATTTTCATATTTTCTTTTAGCTTCTTTCCTGGTGTGTGTGTGTGACAAGACAAATAAATACAACTCCAGCACTGATGTTGATTACTGTGGCTAAATCTTTCCTATTGCTTAAAAAATTTCACAGAATAATACAATTAACTGGACTCATTCGGGAGACACGCCATATCAGCAATATTGCATAACGTCCATATAAATTCATTTATATTCAGTCCAATAAAAAGCAAATATAAAACCAGTTTCCTCTTTCCAATGTCAACCGCGCAGACGCCACGACCACAAATCTCCACGCTGTCATGTTTGTTTATGGCTTTGACTTCCTCTTGATTTTTTTACAAGGCGTTTTTGTAACTCAAGTGAGCTTATTAACCCGTAGGTCACCCTCCAAACCTGAGCCTAGATCCAGCCAGTCCAAACAAGCTTGTACTTCCTCTTCTTCCTCTATACTGCCACTGCCCAGAGAACTAAAACCCATCCATCATCATCCTCCAGCCATTGACTAGAGACAAGTGATGGATGTGCTCTGGACCACGCACTCTGCCATAAATGGAAATGACTTTGCATGCATGTACTGTATGTTTGTATGCATAGGCTGTCAGAGATAAGAGGACGCTCTGTCATAGTTTATCCTATTATGTTGCTAACACTGTTTTTTTCACCCCGGTCTTTCAAGGACTACTTTGGCGTCTGGAGGCTTTCAAAACAGCAGCCGTGTAAACAAACACTTACATTCAAACCAAGGTTACTCCTCGCTATACCCGCGACAAGACAAACTTATTTTTGGAAATATCGGCGAGAGGACTGTACTTTATGTGGGGAAGAAAAACGGCCACATTTTACTTATGATGGTTTCTTTGTTGAACAAGCAGCGTGGCGATAATTAGTGGTGAGTTGGAGATGAGACCGAGAAAAAAACAGTGACACATCAAAAGGTATTTGGGGAATGGAATAAAACTGTTTTTCACATGTCTGTTTTGAGGAAAGTGCAATTCAATTTAACCAATTCATTCATAGCAATGGAACAGACGTAAGTAAGTAAGTCATGATTATTTATATAACGCATTTTTACAGACCAAGGTCACCCAGAGCTTCAACCATCAATAATTGGTCCAATATTCAGTTGCTCATGATGCATCTGATTCAAATGCAGTCTTTAATAGATGATGAACTAAAATCGATCTCAGAATATATTTAAAGAGATGCACTAAAATAAAAAATATACATTCAAAAAAAGATTTAGCCTATTCATATTATAGACTAATTTTGTGTAAATATTAATTAATGGAATACATTGCTTTATTTAGTCATATGGCATTATAAAACAAAACACATACATCATTATCCTAAGATTATAATAAATGTCATATTACCACAAAACCAGCAACTTTGTTCTTAACAGAAGGGGGCGCTGGTCTTACCAACAAAGTTACTTCTTAACATCAGTGAAAATATAAGTGTGAACAACAATTTGGGCAAAGAGAGGGACGTAAGCAGGAATCTCCTGTTCGTCAGACTCAAGTCTCCTTCAAGCTTCAGCTTTTGGTAAAGAACCAAAGGCCAAGATCGGGGATACTAGCTACCGATTTTAATACTGTGTTTTCTTTAAATGGACTAATTCTGGTTCTCTTGGGGCTAAAATGCTTTATTTGTGAAGGTAAAATGTGTCTAAATCTTTTTAAACAGACCTGTGAACCTATTCCCTTTAAGTGAACCAGACTCGGTTTAGTTAAAGTGAACCATAGACCAACAAGTGTGAGTGCGCCCACATCCCGTGATCAGAAAGAATAGAAGCACTAGAAGCATTAGCACTGTTGTGTCTTGGACAGGATTCTTTTAATACATTGTAGCAATATGAATGAGAACAAGCCAAGACAGCAGCGTTACTAAACCAACCAAAAAATGCTGGGCAACTGACAGCGCCATTGGCAGAATTAAGAGCGAGCATTTTGTTTCCAAAACCTGGATCCAGTCCAGACCTAAACTGCACTGATCGATGCTTCGTCTATAGGGGAAGCTTGTAACCCAGCTCCTTTCATCACATTATCAAAGTGGTGAATAATCAGACTGGATTTCAGCCCGTGGTTAAAACAACAGCTAGAATATAAACACAGATGTCAAGGTGCAATGGATGGACTTTGATCTGAGCTCTAAGACGTGTCACATCCTTCAACATTCAGCTGTCAGATTTACTGTCAGGACTGAGGAGGAATACTTTATCACAGTATCAACAACGGCTGAGTGGAGAAGTGGTTGTTTCAGCAGCTCATTCAGTCTGATGTGGTTGGCAGCAGAGAGGGAACCGCATGGCACCAGTGTGAGTAAGACGAGTGGATCCTGCCAATATGTGTCGAGTAGAGACAAGTCCCAAGGAATTTGTGTAATCCAAATAAGTTCAAATGTATTTTATCATGTTTTAAAGAATTAATATTTTTAACTTGCACCATATAAAGGCAGTTATATAAATTACATACTCAAAATGCATGGATTTTTTTTTTTTGGCATAAATATTACATGTATTTTGCCTCAACAGCATCAACCTTGTAAACATATTTGTGAACACCACAACATTCTGCCTTCATCTTGTTTTAAAACATATTTGTGTATACTTCCCTTTGAGAGTATAGGTACCTCAGCTTTAATGACTAATCCTTGTTATATGTTTGTCAAAGCAATGTTAGCTTTAGCTGCAAAGTATATACACAAGTATCTTACTCAAAAAGATGAGAATAGCAGGGAATGTGGATAAACATTTTTTTTCTTTATTGACCTTTATTATTTATCTGTGTTAAGCCAAGATCCACTGAGATTGCAAAATCTCTTTTTCAGGAAAGTCCTGGCCCCAGAGAGAGGGGAGCGGGTACCCCACTTTAGACTTAGACAGACTTTTTTGAGCCACAAGGGACAGTGCGATGTCACAGTAGCTTGCATAGTATTTCACAATAATAACAAAAAAGATACTATGAAAATAATAATCTGAAAATATGAATAACCCACCATTTGTATGTTTTTTTGCATACAAATGGTGCAAAAAAAAAATATTATAACCAATGTAAGATATGTAGACTAAAGAGAGAAAAAACTGTGTGTGCGCTATAATTAAACTAACTATGAGAAATTGGTTATTATTGGCAACAAAAGCGACGCAAAACTGATAACATCACCAGATGAAAAAAAAACCCACATCGAACAATTCCAAATCACACAAAAGAGAAAAAAATCAACATCTAAACTGCTAAATCTGCAGTTACCCACAAAGCATTTTTTTTTCTTTTTTTTTTTAAACAAGTCATTTTATGTTACTACGTCCTCTCCGGCTCCACATCCTCTTTGTCGCGGCCGGGCCTCAGATGCTCCTCAGATTCTCCATTCACAGAGGCACAATGGGAGACGCAGCGGACTAGTCATTACAGCTCTATTTAGCCAGGCTCCGAAACGCCACGTCCACTTACTTTGGAGAATCGATACAATCCCGTTCCATTAGAGGGGCAATTACACACACACAAGTTTGATTTATGTGACGCTAGTAATGTTTGTCTGCGAGCCCCCGAAGCCGGCATGAGCCATATACACTGCGCTTTCGACCAAGAACGCAAGAAGGAAATCGATTTTTGCCCGGCTCAGATAGACAGGCTGTGTAATTAATTGGCACGTGCGAGTGGAGAAACTTGCCTGCTTGAGCAAGTTTGTTTGTTTTGTCGAGACGATTGGAGTAATGACAGTGGTTAGCGGTTCGCCCGAGCGCAGGTCCAAATAGCAGTGTGCATAGCTCGGTGTAATTCTGTAATTAAGTGCAATAAAAACAGTGTTGGAACTTTTAAACAATGGCTGCAGGTATAAAGACGGAGTGTGTGCCCAGACCACCCAATGTAACGTGAGACTGGGTTGTAATAATAAATGTGAGGTAAGACGCTCCAAGCTCAATGTCAGGGTGTTGTGGTTGAATATAGAGATATTTGTGAAGGCAGAAAAATAGTTTAAAAAAACATAAGAGCAAAAAATTATTTATAATTATAGATCGACCAATTTTGTGAAAATGTGAACACACAAAGAAATCCAGTATTATATTTGTGGAAGGTTTGTACATAAAACTCATTATCTGATATCTGAATTTGTATTTTGAACATATCATTACTTCTCAAAAAATAGAAAAGGACCAAAGTAAGTCACTTATAGTCTTTTATTTGTTTTTAGGTATTCTTGTTTGGTAGGTTCTTCCAATCACAATTGGTTTAGTTATTCTTCAACTAAAACAAAACTGGACCATAACTAACACTAGCTGTGTGGACTGATTTACAGATTTTGAAATTGATTATTACCAACTGTAATTTTGGTTAATTATTTAGAATAAAACAGAAAATATGGTGGTGTTCCTGCGATTCTAGCATGCCATGGTAGCATAATGTTCAGATGGAGTTGACGCCGGTAGCCAACAATACACACAACACATGTAAAACATAACAAAAAGGTTTCTATAAACAAAAAATTAAAGTCACCCACGAAGGATCAGCTCAATTGTTCCGAGGTATAATGTATTCAAGAACATAATCC
>JAPMNZ010901880.1:0-14664 GCA_029875035.1 Pomatoschistus microps
CCGTCCATTAATCAAACCTGTCTGACATAGAGATTCCAAACCACACCCTGTGTAGCTCTTTAACTAGTCTCAGTAACCACCCCTCGAACATTAGCAGCTGCACAAAAGGGCCAACAATAAAATACATAATAGACAAGGTAACAAACTGACTGAACCCTGAAATCTTAGCAATAATCAATCTATCAATCAATATGGAAATTTGAACTTCCATCATGCATCCATCATGCATGACACTAGTCACTACATTGTCATGATAAAAAGCTGCAGAATAATGGATCAAATAATGAAAATAGATATATTCTTCAAAGGATTGGTACTTCTATCAACATATGCAACACTTTTAGACAACACAATGTTTTCATCACTACCCCTTCCTGCTGCACGTAGATCCATTACAGATCCATTACAGATCCATGGTAGATCCTCATGAATCATCACAGAATCTATTGGAACAAGAAGATGACACAGTTTTTGCTCGTTGGAAAATGTAAACACTAGTATTTACTGTGAGGTGTTTTAGTGTAGTGTGTCATGACAATGGTTCAGGAGACCGACATGTTTGCACATTCAAAAGGCCAACTCTGTGTCATGTCAAAACAAGAGCCATGGGGCAGGTGTACAAGACTTCAGGCAGAGGGATAGTTTGATAGGATGGCAGAGGGAAGCCAGGCGATACAAAGCAGATTGTTGTATTTGCATTAATCGATCAATAGTTTTTGAATTTTTATGCTGAGAAGAGATTTTATGACTCAGATGATTCTAATTCATAATGACAGGAAAATGTGCTTGCATTTAAAAAAGAATTTAATCAAACAACCCAATGTGCAACAAATCACCAGGGGCATCACTTAAGCTTTAATTTAGTATAATGTATAAGAAATCCCATATTCAGTGGCCTTTAGGGAACTAATTGATTAATCAAAAGAAAAATTGTCCAACTAATTGATTATCAAAATAATCTGAAATTCCTCTATTTAAAGACATAAAATACTTAATATTGGTCCGATATCGCATTATGTTTATTTTGTGTTAATATTGTTCCGTATCATTATCTTTCAAGGAACGGAAACTGTCCAAAGTTGAGCGCCAAAGGTTCAAAGAGGAGGCTGAGATGCTGAAGGCCCTGCAACATCCAAATATAGTCCGCTTTTATGACTTTTGGGAAACACAGCTGAAAGGGAAGCGATGCATTGTACTGGTGACAGAACTGATGACCTCAGGGACTCTCAAAACGTGAGTTCAATACGACTTAAAACCAACAAAAGTTATTCATTTAGTGAATTCACCAGAACTAATCAGAGCTCTTCGTCAGGTATCTAAAGCGCTTTAAGGTGATGAAGCCCAAAGTGCTGCGGAGCTGGTGCCGGCAGATTCTGAAGGGGCTCCACTTCCTGCACACCAGGACACCTCCCATCATCCACAGAGACCTCAAGTGTGACAACATCTTCATCACTGGACCTACTGGATCTGTCAAAATAGGAGACTTGGGCTTGGCCACGCTCAAGAGGGCTTCATTTGCTAAAAGTGTCATTGGTTAGTTACAGTTAAAGACAAAGGCACGTGCAGTTTTGACACGTCCGTCTTGATTATGAATCTTGAAGTCAAATTTAGGACGACTATAACGCTGTAGTTTGATTATTGTTTTTGTCCTCTGCATGGGTCAGGCACGCCAGAGTTCATGGCCCCAGAGATGTACGAGGAGCACTATGACGAGGCTGTCGATGTCTATGCCTTTGGGATGTGCATGCTGGAGATGGCCACTTCTGAATACCCCTACTCCGAATGCCAAAACGCTGCCCAGATCTACCGTAAAGTCACCAGTGTGGGTAGCTTTGTCAGTATATGAAGAATCTTCATCCATTCTTTTTCTCTTAACCATGGTCTCTGTGTTTATAGGGGGTAAAACCTGGCAGTTATGGCAAGGTGAGCGACCCCGAGATAAAGGAGATCATAGGCGAGTGCATCTGTCACAAAAAGGAGGAAAGGTGAGTCATTTATATACTTATTGCATCTATATTTGACCATTTTAGTCCATAAGTAATTTAAGACAATTCTGTAATTCCAGGAATGTGTATTACTTTCCTTGCAATGAATAGTCCAAAGTAGATCATATCAATAAATGCTAAAATCCATATCTGGTGAGATATTGAGCGCACAAGTCTTACAAGTTTGCAACCATCATATTTGCCCAGCCTGGAGAACCTTTTCTTGAGAATCGATGATTGTTTTACTTTGTTTATAGTTGTGTTTTATTGTTGATTTATACTTAAGCCACATCCACATGGCATTGCAGAACTAGTATCACTTGACAAAGTAACACTGTTCATTTCTTGTACTTGGCAGATACTCCATTAAAGATCTTTTAAACCATGCTTTCTTCGCGGAGGACACGGGCGTTAGGGTGGAGCTCAATGAGGAGGATGATGGAAGGAAGACAACTATTGCTCTAAAGCTTTGGGTCGAAGATGCTAAGAAGCTGAAAGGGAAGTACAAGGACACTGGAGCCATTGAGTTCACCTTTGATCTGGTGGATGAGGTCCCTGAAGTGGTCGCTCAAGAAATGGTAAAATATAAGTCTAATTTTTGTCCTAATTTAAAAGTTTTAATGATATCAGTTACAAAGGGTAATATACAGGTGAAACTCAAGAATATTATTCAAAACTAAATTTACATCTGTAATTCAACTCACAATGTAAAACTGATACATGACAGACTCATTTCATGCTAAATGGGACGTATTAAGAAAATTAGACTATGAGCCATGATCATAAAAATTACGACAAAGGCTTCACTTTGCATGTAATGCGTCTATATCATTAGTTGAATACATAAACTTTGAATACATAAACTTTTGAACAATTCTAATTTTCAGAGTTTTCACCTGTCATAACTACGGTTATATCCTACATCATTAAAGCTCCTGTTTGATTGCTTTTTATAATGTATTTGCTATGTTGGACCATCCAACTGAACTGGTCACCAATAGAACAATCACTGCATGAAATAAAATATGATCTTTGTAAGTATGAACTGAATATTGAGAATACTTCTCACACAGGTTGAATCTGGGTTCTTTCTTGACTGTGACGTTAAGATTGTTAGTAAGTCCATTCGTGACAGAGTTGCTCTGATCAAGTGGAAAAGAGAACGCAGAGTCACTGTGATGAATGGAGACGCCGTGAAGAAGCAACAGTCGAACCTGCTGCAGGTCCCTGGAGCTGCTCCACCTGTGGCCCCAGACTGTGAGGAGCAGGAGGCAGAGCCACTGACCCTGGTCTGCAGTGTTCCCACCATCACATCTGCGTCAAGTAAGATACTAATCAATCATAACAATGGAATATGAAAATAGTACAACACTTTAGTTGAAAATATACTGTAAGTCGAATATTGAAAGTTTACAGTGGCTGCAGTGTCTGTGCTTGAGTCAGCAATGATATAATCATCAATGACTGCTTTTGCATTTCAATGAAGCGACGCCGTCTTCCTGAGTTTGTCCTTTCAGCCAAGGGCAACAACATGAGTTATGTTTTTTCCTGTTTACACAGCGAATATCGGAGTCAATTCAATGATGGAACACCAGGCCCCACAGAATATGCCCTCTACTGAGATGTCCAGCCTCCCTTCACAGGATGACCCCACATTGCAGCAAGGGTCCCACCAGCAAACAGCAGCACAAGAACCCTGCACTGCCCCTCCCCCCCATCTGCATCATGGACAAGCAGCAAGAATCCTCCAGGAGCCATACACTTATCAAACAGTGAGTCAGGCACTTCTGATGTTTTCATTTTAGCAAAATAATTAACAATAATTAATCATTATTATATTTAAATGTTTTAGTGCCTCAACAACAACAACAATCACTTACTTTGCCCACACCACCCACTTGTCACTGAAGGCACTGAGCAGTCTCCCAGGCGGAGAAGTGCCCCTGTGGTAGATGTGGGCTGCTGTAGAACGCAATGTAAGACCGTCAATATCAAGCAGGGAGGAAGTTTCAAAGATGTTAATGAAAAGGACTCGATTTACAGAAGCCATTGCTCAATATGTAATAATCACCCACTGCTATCTCCTGTACACTCGTCCCCTATCCACCCACAGCATGACTCAGCATCCTGCCATTTGAGTTCAACTCTTTGTCCTCTGAATTTACTGCCTCTGAGCCCACAGCCAGTCCACCCCTGCAAAGCCTGCACGTTCCTCCTCAAAGAGAGGCCTAAAACACCAACCCCACAGACCTTTAGTAACCATACAATCCCCCAAAGCACTCAGTTTGTGCAAAAACATTCAACACAATTGCTTGAAGGTAAAAATCTTACTTTACTGGACCACTGTCTCCATCACATTGTGGGGCGCAGAACCAGTTCCCCCACTCTTCGCGTTGCAGGACTCCAAACTCAAACACGACCTTTTTCTGTAAGTGACGGCAGCAATCAGGACATGGATCTTCTATTGCCTTTGCCTCCAAATCTAAAATTTCTACATGAAAACGAAGACAGTCCCAGTTCTATGGTATGGTAGAACTAGACGAATAGCCCAGCGATAGCTCTAGTGTAGGCTTGTCTGTAGCTGCCTGAACAATATTTATTTTGCTGCACCACTCATACTAATTCTCTTGTATTGTGCTATTAAGACAGTTTCTGCTCCAGGGACCCCCCCAACAGCACAAAGCCTCTCATCTTCTGCAGCTCCTCCTCCACAGACTGCACATGAACAGGTACAGCAGCCACAGATGAACAATAGACAAGACCTCTCTATTTACTTTCAACAGCCAGCTCTTTACTTATTTGTACAGGATCCAAATGTAAACAACTTAAACAGCAGTATACTGTAATATACTGTGTACAGTATATCTCTGTAATCCTAATAGCAATGCCAGCACTACACAGTTTTGTTTTTTCAATGACTTGATGGGTTAGGGTTGATGGTGGGTAAATCACAAAGAGGCACATAATAATAGACATTTTACTTTCACTCTCTGTATAATGACGTTGTTGTGTTTAGTGGCCAAACCTGTTCAATAAATGTAGACTTCTCATGTGCCACTTTACATTTGGCATTCAAAATACTGTGGTGTTCTGTCACATAAAAACACCAGCATACATTTTCAAGTTAAACAGCCCACCAAGCATGGCTAACTACAGTATTTCCCTTTTTAATACAATCATGGTATTCTACTGTAAATAAACAGTAATTCGTTACAGAGCAGCCTGCACCTTGCACCATTTTTCTTTAAAATAATTTTGTATTTGACTTTCTCAACAGGTATCTGATGATGTGCCCTCCTCTCACACAAGTCTCCCAGACATGTCTGCTAACCCCCCTCAGTCAGTACCTGTGCTGCCACTGCAGATAAATACACAGGTATGTCCTGCAGCATCTACACACAAAGATAACTAACCTCTTGGCTCAGGGTTTATGTAAATGTTGTGTGCGTCTAGTCGTCTTTTTCATTTTGTATCATTTTCCCCTTTTCTTTCCCAGTTTTCTTCACCATATCCAGACACACACACTGGGGGTCACCAGCCCTCTCTGTTCTCCTGTCTCTCATCCACCTATCCAAGCAGTGGATCTGCCCTGCCCAGTCCATTTTGTTCACCCACAGCTCATCTTACTCTCCCTCTGAACTCCTCATTGCATCCCTGCAGCCTCACCTCTCTTTCGCCCTTCACTGTGCTGCATGTCCCCACACTCTCTAGCCCACTGCTTTCCCCCACCATCATGCCAGCTGTGCCCCCACAGCAGTACAGCCCCGAACCCCACACAAGCCCATGTGGCATCCATCCCCCTCACTTCTTACCTTTCTCCCAGGTTCAGCTCACCCCTTACTCTGCTAAGTACCATGAGCATCTCCTGGCTGGGCAGCCTGTCCAGGTGAATATTTGACTCAGTTTTTAATTACTGGTCAAGGTATATAATATACTGTCAGAGACAAATCATTTGATTTATTACTAACCTAATGCGAACACTGTGACTTTCATATGAACCTTGTATTGGTTTTAAAGAGTTAACAGAGTTGTTCTTGTATTTGCACTATAAGCAAAACAAAGCAGAAACAATTTTCATGATAAATGTATCTACTGCACTTCCAGGTACATGTGATTACTCCTCTGAAGAATCTGGGAGATCAGCTCCTTGCTCCTGGCTCCTCAGTCATTCCACCTGCTTCGGCTGCTCTCATGGGAAGTGAAGATAAAGGGACCGCTTCAGCTGCTCAGAACATATGTCCAGGCAGAGTCCCTGACTTAGTCTCAGCAGAAACCCTACTTCCCTTACATTCTCAAGGGTTATGTTCACCTCCAAAACTTCCTTCACCTACTGCTGTGTGTCACACAACAGGCACCTCTGCCTCTGACCAAACAGAGCATCACAGCAGACCCAGTGTAGACCCAGCATTACCTCCAAACTCAGCACCTCCCGTCCCAGGGGTGGCCCCAGCTGCCTCTGCTGCGTCGGCACAAGCACTAAATGTAGCCACAGCTCCACTGGCAGCTCTGCAGCCTGCTGGCATCCTCAGTACTGTGTCACTGCCTGAGTGTGCCTGCCTCCCTCCCACTCAGCAAAACACTGACACTACATCTGCAGCTAGCACCTTACAACAAAATCATTGTTTAGAGGTATGGGTAAAACCTTACTTTACTACTTTATGTGGAAGTATAGTTTAAAATGTTAAACTATATAAATTAACTAAACACTATTAGCTATAAATGGTGTCTTTCATGTATCTTTTTATTTCATATTCTTTACTGTTGACACAGGATCTGCTGAAGGATAAACCAGCATCATTGCCAAACTACTGCTTTGAAAGGTGCCAAACTCTAGCATAACTTGTTATACAATTATAATAACAGAGAGAAAAAATGTGGATTTGCTTTACTTTTTCATAGTGTCAACTCTGATGCAGCATCTGGAAAAGAATATAGCGATGGTTATGATAGCCTCGCCAGTGCAGGAAAGGGGGATGGAAAACATAAAAAACATCGCAAATCTGCACGAACACGATCGCGGCAAGAAAAGACCAGCAAACCTAAACTGAACATGCTTAATGTAAGACTGAACATGAAGGCATGCTGTTTAGGGGAAAAAATACTATGTCTGAAGTATTGTCTGCCTATGTGAATAATGTCTGTCCATCCACAGGTTTGCAACACAGGTGATAAAATGGTTGAATGTCAACTTGAAACTCACAACCACAAAATGGTGACTTTTAAATTTGATCTGGATGGAGATGCTCCAGAGGAAATAGCCACCTACATGGTGAATTGAGTCAACACCCATCTTTTCCCTTTTTCTCCTTGGTACAAAGATGTTAAAATGTGTATGTTTCCAGGTAGAAAATGGTTTTATCTTACTCTTAGAGAAGGAAATATTCATTGACCAACTGAAGGACATAGTGGATAAAGCTGAAGATATGCTGCACGAAAATATGGAGGGAGAGAAAGTGGTTGTGCTGAGCTGTAGTCCCAAGCACGGCCAGACTTCAGACAGTCAGCTTGCAGAAGTATGGAGGCGCATATAGAAATACATTCTAGAACTTGTATATGCTTTCTATAACCTATTATAACTTTATAGAGTCCACAGACTGCTGCTTTTCAACCTGTTTATCAACAAAATGGTGAGACAAAATCATTCATTAAAATGACTAATAATATTATATAACTATATTATTTTTTAGTATATTAGGCCCTTATTTCATAATTACACTGTTGTGGTTGCAGTTCTTCACACTGGAAAAAGATGGTTCATAATCTGCCCTGTAGAGGAGACCCACACCCAAGAGACACTCTCCACCACAGCACAGTCGCCTGGGACCTCTGCTCCCACTCAGGATGACCCTGATGCAGGACGTCCTTCAACTGTCAGAGGTGACTTTCAGCACCAGTTCTTTTAACAATTTAGCTGCAACTTGGTAATTATTTTTATCTTGTTTGTGTGTTTTTAGAGAATGGCTCATCTTCAACAATGTCAGGTGGAAGTGGAGGTTTTCCATATGATGTCTATGGATTCTGTAGTCCTCCTATAATGTCTAACACAGACCCCCTGCTCCTAGCTACTCTGTCCCCTCCTGTGTCAGCCCCTCCCACTCTGCAGTCTGTCCCCTCAGTTGAACCAACTGTCAGCTCTGTCTCACAGACTGTGGCCCGGCCTCCACAAACATCTGTCCCTCTGGAGGAGTCACAGACATCTCCAGTCGGCCCTGTGTCCCCTGACAACACTGTCCAGCCCTTATCAGAGCTCTCCCATCCAGGGGCTATAGCAGAGGAACTTCCCTGCTGTCCTCTAGTCATCCCAATGTCTTTGGATGTGAGTGGCCCTCAAACAGGCTCCCCTCTCACCCCTCTCCCCCTGCATGAGCCAACTCTATCCAAAGAGCCTCTGTCTGCAGCGTACACATCTGCAGCACGTGACCGGCCCCAACAGCCTGTGGTACTGCACCAGCCTTTCTCTAATGTGACAAAAGTGTCCTCACTGCCCCAAAGCCCAGCGCCCTCCCAGCACGGGGCAGGCGCCGCAGAGTCAGATGCAGAGGGGAGAGTGGGGCGCGGGGGCTTTGTGGATAGCACCATAAAGACCCTGGATGAGAAGCTAAGGAACTTACTTTATCAAGAATATGCTCCCATGTATCCATCGGGCAGCACTGCTGAGACCCCAGGATCGGGGACAGAATACATTCAGTCCCCTCCCGGCCCTGATAGTGCCACCCTAGGGTCAGGAAACAGCACCCCAGGGCCCATTGGTGAAGGCCGCTATCGGACCAACGAACAGCTTGTGAGTAGTATTATAAATAAAATACTTTGTACTATTGAGTTTGTAAATGTAATTCACCTTTTTTTAGCCACAGATTCCTGAAAGAATAGACAGCTTGAGCACACTCAGTGATTCTGCAGTGTGTGGTATGTAGACAGACACCATCACCATGTTACCGCAAACAGAGTTTTAATGGTGCGTTCAAAAACTATTCTCTAGCTTCTCTGTCAAGAAGACAAGTCCCTCATTCTGCTTCATGCTCTGGAACAAGAGGCCGGTTTAAGGTACACTTATTGACTTACTTTCAGCGTGAAAGCTTTTTGTTTAATGGACTACTCTGTTCATTTGTAGATTATGTCTGTTCCACCTGAAGTGGCTAACAGACGTGATGTGAAGCAGAGGAGCTGGAGCAGCGTGGCCTCTCCTGCTCAGCCTGCAGGGCACATGGTGGAGCAGGTGGAGGTCTTGGCCCATTCCACAACAATCGGTCGTTTCTCTGTCGTGAGCACAGAGGACGAACTGACACAAAGGACGCGCTGCAGTCGCTACTCAGCTCCACCAGACTTCTACCTGGACTCTTTGCCTCAACCAGCCTCCAGCTCTGTTCCAGTGGACATCACAGTTCATGCCCGGTTTATGTCCTCTGACTCCGGGGCAGAGAGCAGCCCTGCAAAACTACCCACCTCCACCCCGTCCCGACACAGTCACTCTGAGCGAAGAGGAAGTGACCTCATGAAGAGGGCGGTGGCCTTCCTTCGTCGCTCAGGACGCAGCAGTAGTGTTCAGAGCTCGGACTCTCCAGCGCGTCACGGTGAGGCACATGGCTCTGCATGTGGCAGCAGCGACAACGATTCTGAGACGGAGGACTCTGACATCAAAAAAGAGTTACAGAGGCTCAGAGAGAAGTATGTTTCAAATATTACTATTTGTATTTCATTGCTTTAATATAGTTTTCCTGTATTTTATTGATGTTCCAACTTCATAATTCTAGACATCTACGTGAGATCTCTGAGTTACAAGCCCACCAAAGAGATGAAGTAGAACTGTTGTATCGCCGCCTTGGTAAAGCACCACCACCAGGCTTAGGACTTTCCCATACAGCGCCACCTGCAGGTCGTAGAAAGAGATCCACCAAACACCGGCTCAAGGCGAGCAAACTCCTCAGCCCTTTGGTTCAACAGTTCAGAAATGTCACAACACGGACCAATGAATCCAGCAAGACCAGTTAGTAAAAAAATCTTAATTTCCTAATTGTGATAAACACTGCAAATCAGTTTGTGTTGCTATTTTCAGTGGCTGCAGCTGGAGCAGGGGAGACTGTGGTGAGTTTGAATGGCTCTCCTGCAAAAGGGCCTTTCCCCAGTCAGGGCAGGCCGCGCTCTTGCACCAGCCACCTGCCCATCTCCACAGCTGAGCCAGTGCAAACACAGCAGCCCTGCTCACTCAAGGGCTCCTTTTCCTCTGACAACATTTACTCTGGTCCTCACAGAGACAGCAGCGCTGCTCCACCAGCACAAGGTGACATAGCGGTATACATTATTAATCTTTGTCAGAATTTGAAGATTAATGAAATGTTCTAGATAATTCAGGTATATGTTCCTCACTGTTGTGTGCATCTGTGATTACATCCTTCTGCAGGCTGGTCAAATTACCCTCCACCAACTGAGAGCGTGACTTATAAATCCAGTAGCAAGCCGCGTGCTAGATTTCTGAGTGGGCCCGTGTCTTTATCTATCTGTTTGTATCTCTTATTTTTCACCATTTGTTGCTCTTATTTCTGTCACCTTATGAAGCTTTTTTGCTATGTAACTTGCCATTATTTATTCAAACCTGGGAATCAATAACTCATGTCTATTTGAAAGAAATTCTTAGTCCTTGTTTGACTTGTTGTGACGGTAAAGTTCATTGACCCTTTGGCCTTGACGTAAGGTTTGAATAAGTCAGTATAAACATGAATGCACTGTGTCCTGATACTTGTTCAGAAGCTTTTCCACATTTTGCATGGTTAAGATGGCAGACCCATCTCTTCAAAACTAAATTTTTCTCTTTGATTCTTTATGTATGCAGCATGATTGTTAATGAAAATGGCTGCACTGTTCTTGTTTATTTTTGTTCAGTCTTGTTTTAGTGGAATCATTTAGCAGCAACTTTCTCTTCATATCTGTGCACAAGTGATATAAATGAAAACTTTTGTATGTTAGGGACAACACTGAAGAGATTATGTTTGGGCAAAGACCGTGGAACCAGTAAGTAGTGATCCTTCTATTTAATTTAAAAATAGAAAATGTATCTCAATTGAAAACAAATGTTGTTTTTTATAGGGTCGGGTGCAGGACCTGGGGCGTTCAGTCAGCCTCATCAGCCCCCATCAGGCACCACCCCCCCACCTCATCAGCCCATCATAGGCCTGGCTCAGGCCAACAACAGCAACAACAAGAGGCGCTCCTACAGCGTCACAGAGCATGTCCTTTGTGACGACTTGCAGCGGCTCATGGAAGACTGGGCCCAGGAGGTGCTCATCGTGACCCATCGTCCCCGAACCAACTCTCTGAGCATCAGTGGCCAGCGTCTCTGTGAAGAGCAGCAGCAGCAGCAGCAGCAGCACACTAATGTTTCCAGTGTAGGTTTTATTCAAAAGGGGTACTTTAGAAATTTACAATAAGAAGTGTTTTTACATTTTTAGATAGAAGCTTTTATATAGCAAAACACATGAAAAGATAATTCAAAAAGTAGCTTATACTGTACAATAGTATTCAAATGCAACAGCATTCTAATTAATGGCACAGACTCATTACACACAAAGTGAGATATATTAAGCCATAATCATTAAATATATTTTCCAAGTTTCATCTATACTTGTGTTTATGCTACTGAGAATAAATATTCTTATTCTTTTTATTCGATTTTAAATGAAAATGTTGACTAGTGAAGGACTGCTTCCAGACACTTTTAGATCATCCATCAAGTTTCTCTGTTTGATTCTGCAGGTGTGGCCAGTGGTGGATCAGAACCCCTACAGTCTTCCTCTATCTGACGCTTCGGGATGTGCCCCGGTGAACCATGTCCCCCCAGGACAGTGGGCCTGCTTCCCCCTCTCTGAGTCTCCGCTCCAAGCTTTGCCTTCTGAGTTCTCCATCAGCCAGGGACCAGCGCTTCCCTACCCACAACCTTCAGGAGCATTCTTTGATTTTCGCCCTGTCCCATCTGCTCTGAATGCCCTCCCCAGCCCAGCTACTCCTCCATCACATCAGCCTCCACCTCATGACCTTAGGACTCAGTGACTGCAGTAGCTTTGTGTCTTCCAACTCTATCACAGTACAATGATTAAGACAAGAAGTTTAGGTTATATTTGCATACAGTATTGTACATATTCAACCAGCATGATTTGTACATATTAAGCCCTGCTTTTAATTCTGTAAAAATATTACCTGTAAGTGCAGCCATATATTAAAAACTACATTTTTGTTTCTAAATTAAGAGGTACCTGTACCAGCATTACATCAACTGAATATTTCAATACTGTGGGAAAATCTATTCACAATAATGATTTTGTTTTTTACTCCAAATTGTATTTTTGAGTTTATCAGGATTCTGTATCAGCAAGACAATAGAACACAAGGCTACGTTACTTATATCATTTATTGTGCCTGTAAATGATTTGGCTGAGTTCGCCTTCCTTAAGCTGCCATGTACAAACATACAGTGTCAAGGCTTTGTGCTACTTGTTCAGACAACAACCTATAGGTTGGTGCTGCAACTACGCAACACTGTTAGGCGCCATTAAGTTGTCACTGTGAAGTTTTGCGCTAGTGAATAGTGTGGTAATATCGGCTTCCTCAGTTACTAAGATAATGTTAGGGACATGAATGAACTTGAACTTTATCTACAGGTTTTCAAAGCGACCTGTGAGAGTGCCTTGAACTGCAGGTTCTGTTGTAAAGCATTTAGACATTAGAGAGATTCTCCTCGCACATGAAAAGGGAAGGTTCACTTTTTCCACAGCCTGCACGGACAAGCTGGACATGTGGCTGTAAAATAATCATCCATACCTCAGAAACTGCAATGTGTAGCTTTACTTGTTGTTGCCTTTGAGTTTATTATCAAGGATTTGAGGGAAGGTTGTAGTGAATGTTGGAAACTGCTATTGGCAGTTCAGGGTATTATGGAATAGTCCAAACAATTGTATGTCAGAAATAATGCAGTTCCTGACAGATGTGATGCTGTTCAATTATCAAAGATCACCAACAAACAAAGTTATTCGCTTTTATAGCACCTAAACTTAAAACGCTTACATGGTGCAAAAAGTGAAGCACGGTAAAGATTTGGAGAGTTGTCATCTATTAATATGAACCGATCAGATCTGATTCTTTGAGTTACTTTAAAATTAGGGGCTGGTGATAGTGGAGATGACGTGTCGAAGCCATGGTTGAGATTTACTATTAGCTTTAGTTTTAAAGAATGTAACATAAAATAAGAGACTTACTTATTTCTTTCTTCATTAGACTAGAGCATACATGCACTTACACATATATTACCTAACCATAGATTGTCTCACTGCAAAGGGCATTTTGATCCACACAATGTAATTTGCTCCAGACACTGCACAATGGAGGACAAAAACTATAACTTTGTTTAAAAACAACTGGGTCACTTGTTTCTATGCAGTTGACATGCAGTTATTATTATTAATGCTTGCAGATTTAGATGCTTTCGCCTGCTTTTCCACCCTGCACTTTGCTGACTTGTTCAGAACTGTTTCATAATAAAGCTGTAAATACTTGAAGATAGAAACACAATAAATTTGTTTTTGCTTGACCTCTATTTGTCTGATGAACAGCTGTTTGTCCTTGTTAAACTGCATATCTCCAAGCAGTTTGTAATTGCTGGTCAGAAGAGTGGGTGTTTTCAGGAGTGTGCGCACTTGAATAGAGGACTGTGAGGGTTTAAAAGTCCTGTTCAGGTCTGTGGTTCAGTTCAAAGGGAGCAAAATGAGAAGGGTCACCGTCCTCCTCTTCCTGGGACTGCTGCTGGGGCTGGTCACCACTTTACCCAACAAGGTACAAGCTGCTCTATAAAGGCAACAATCTGTTCTTCAATCTATAAAGTTTGAAGTCAAATGCTTGCAATGGATCAATAGATTAAAAACGACATGTATCATATTTGCTCGGCACTAGAGTGGATACTTTTCAGACAAACAGAAAGAACATAATGTTTGCATGTAAAACTTTTACAAATAATCTTCTAGAAACAGGACCAAACTAAGACTAAATTGAGCCCAAAGTCACAATATATATTAATTCTAATTTTAGATTTCTGATATAAGAGCAAAAAGTTTTTCTCTTCCGAGTGTCTTATTCAGAAACTATGTCCTAAATTCAAAACACAGTCTGTGCTTTCAGTTAAATTCAGCCGTATCAGAATTGTATTGATGATCATGTAATACACACAACATTTCCACTAAAACTAGTATTTTAGTTTTTGTGTTGAATATTGAATAATATTTATTGTATTTTGTTGGATACACAAATTATGCTCTCTGGCAAAAAACCTGTTCATGTTGAGAAATGTGTGTTTGCTTAGGACGATTGGGACATCTACAGCTTCCACATTAACTCCACAGTGACCAGCCGCTATGCCACCACCGTCATCTCCAGCCGAGTGGCCAACCGCATCGACCAGTCCAAAGAGATCGAGTTTCATGTTCGAATTCCCAAAAACGCCTTTATTACCAAATTCAGAATGTGTGTGAACAAACTCACTCTCAAAGCACACTATTTGTACAATTACTGATTGATACAATACTCGCTTCTACAACGTTCCCAGTATTAAAGATATAGAACTGTCTTCTTCCGGGTTGATCAGCAAGACTATTAAGTAGAAAAACATGGACCTTCACTGAGTAAATAAGACCACTTCTAC
>JAPMNZ010901968.1:0-15472 GCA_029875035.1 Pomatoschistus microps
AAAAAGTTCACAAAAACATTTCTACTGCAACTCTAGAAGTATCTCATCATAAACCTTAGCTTAGTTTGAAAGAGTTTAAATTCATTAAAATGCATCGGTTTGCACCTTGAAACGTCTGTCAAAATCTAACCAAACCATCCCACCAGAATATGGAACGGGCATATATTTGAACATTCCAATACTTTTTTAATGCAAAAACCATATTAGAACTTAACTTTATCCTATCGAAGCAATAAAAGAAAATGTGGTTGATATTTGAGATTTCTTTATGAGATGTCACTTCCGTTCTCATCACACTGCTATTCAAAACAGTCTCCTCCTCGCACTTTTCACAATAGCACCATTTCCGTTGCTTTTTCCGTAAGGTGAATAGAAAAGCCTTCGTGAGAAAACGTTCATTTTGTGAGGACTGGCTTTGACTGTCTCGCTTTTCAAATCATATTTTCACTCAGGAGGTACAACATTTCCTGCAGAGAGAATCAGCTTTTGAAATGTCTACCTATTTGAAATTGAAGATGACACTAACATATTCATTCCATTTGAATTCTTCCCACCAAAAAGAGGAGCGGTAAACGCACAAGATAAACACTGTTTGACCTCTCCCATCTGCGACAGGCCCCTAAAGAGAAAACACGAGTTGCCTCTTATAGTAATTGTCCCTTACACGGTATAGGCCATGGCACACCCCCACCACCCTCAATGATTGTTTTGCTTTCTGCTCCTCTTTCTTTAAGGGCCATCTTTGATTCATGGCAGAAAAGCAAAGTGAAGAGAGCAACAGCGTTTAGCATTTGGATGACAAGTCTGATCACTGGGAACAACTGCCTGCGTTCCATTAAGAGGGGAGATAGAATTCTTTTGGCATTATCACAGGACACATCAGACACCTGTCTCTAAACACCATCCATAATGCCTGAAACGTCTCTGAGGCGAGCAAAGAGCATTCAGACAAAGAGAAGCTGGGAGTATGTAGTTACACAGAGCATAAAGAAGAAGGGGTTTTCGTAATGAGATCAGCGCCTATGTGAATGTATTATAAAGTGCGAGACGTGGAAGAATAATCTAGGTTTAAGTCATATAAAAGTATCTGAAGAATTGGTTTAAATGTAACAGAGCTATAATACAGAGCGAGTACTCTTATGACAATTACCACACACTATTTTCCCATTCGATGACATGTTAAAGGCTTAATGTGAAAAATCGACTTTAAACAATTCAACAACCTGATAAAACTGCCTTTTAAAACCCATTTGATTTTCTTTTAAAAGGCGGAAAACTGCTGTGAGTGGGATGTCCTAGTGGTACAATCAGAGACAAGAGCTTTTAGACAGAAGGGCGGAGTTACATGTGGTGCAATGTTGTAACATGGTTAAAAGTTCAAACAAGTCAATTGTGCTATTATGTCTCCTTTAAGGAATCACTACAATAATCTGTCTACAATAATACGCTATTACTTCAGATCAAACCAAATGTTATTTGTACCAGTGGTGATCTCTGACCTTCGATCACAGGCTTACATAAATGGAGTCTCCTGGGATGCGCCGCCAGAACGATCATTTTGTCAACATGGAATCAATGATGGCAGAAATTCCCACAGCCAAGGTCACTATTCTAGCAGCGGCTAGTTTAATAACAAAATGTGATTGGATAAGAGTGATGATTTTGTGGAAAGATTGGATGGGTGAAGAAAGAATTATGCATTTAGGGTCACTACTGCTTCTTTAAACAAGCCAAGCAATGGCTGATAAATGGATTGTCTTCTAAATTTTGCTAAAGGCATATTTTAAAAAACATTGATTTGCCCCTCCCTTATGGCTTTGTGGAATTACTGAACCAAAGCGTGTGTTTGTCCATTACAGTATCATTCCAGTTATACTCCTGCCCCAGTGACACTAATGAAAAGGCATTTAATGAATTGTTGTCTTAGAAAAAAAAGACACTAACTTTAGCATGCGTATTGATTTCAGTAAAAGCCTAGCGTAATGAAATGAATATGAGGCAGCAGTAAGATGTGAAAGAATAGATGCAGTTTGGCAGGAAGAGAGCAGCGCCTGCAGCCAGCCTCCTGGTCAAGTCTGGGGAACGCATCCTCAAAGTTTTGACCTTGGCCCGCACTTGAAAGCAGGAAGTGGATGAGAGAGTGAGAGAGGAGCCATCCCTGGTGACCTGGGTTTGTGCTGTGGAGAGCCAGGTCATCTGATATTTCCTCCAGGGCAGAGCAGGAAACCAAGCAGCCCACGGCCAAGGCACAAATGGACCGCTGGAGTTTGGGGGAGGAAATAGAGAAACGGGTGAACAGGGGTTTCTGGTGCTCCGGGCTGTCATGAGATTACAGGAGAAAAAGATTCAAATGCTCAATTAGACACAAGAGAGATGGGAGAGGAGACGCCATGGAGGGGGAAAAACAAGAGTAGGGACATAGTCATAGCATAGCAAGATATAACTATAATTTGAAGTGATTGCAAAGAAATTGTAGTAGCAGTGTGTGTTTACTGTTGAAAAGTGCTAATCACATCTATACCAACATAGAAGCATCAATATTTAGTGACTCATCTCTACTACTATACTACTAGCATAATCCCTGTATGTAACAATTATATGCGTTTTCTAATGAGATGCTTGAATAAGTATGTCTATAATAATAGTTGCAGTGCAGTCAATCCATTTAATTTAAAAGAGATGAATTCAAGATGATGGAAGGTGTAGAAAGTTTGGCTGGGGAGTTATCGAAAAATCAAGACAGAGAACAAAAAAGTTGAGCGTTTTCCCCATGACAATGATAAATGCATTTCAAGCAGGAGGAGCGTGAAGGTATGGTGATTAAAAAGCGCACCTTGGTTCGATTCTGCAAGCAAAAGCGCCTTTGTTGATTCATTTTAGCCTTTTTTTGTTTATACTTCATGAATTCTTAATGCTCTAGCAATAATGCATCACGCAGTGTATCTATGTAATCTCATATGGCCATATTACTCTTTTAGGCTGGCAAGGAGAGAAGACTTAGGTCTATTTTCGGTTAACGCTATAACCTCCAGCTAGCCTTTAAGACACTTTGAGCACATGAACATAATGGGATGCATTGTGCACTCCCATCAATACAAATGGTCAGTGTGAGGCAAACAGAAGAGAAAACAAAGAGATCTAAAAGGAGTTAGCTCCATTACAGCGTATAGAGCTGTTGACAGGTGCTGCTGGCATCTGCTGAGGAGGAGGGAGGCTGTATACAGTGGGCCCCGGTGGTAGGTTAAAAAGATGCCCTCACGCTCACTCTGCTCATTAAGATCTTCACGAGGCTTCCTGGGGATCCCCGAGCAGGGAGGAGGTGGGGCTTTACAGACACAAAACCGGGCTGTTGTGCTTCTTACCACAACAAAACAAGTACGCTCTAAATCTGGCATCGTACGATTGATTTGAAGCCAGCAAAAGTGCAGCGTCACAGAACCAAACATAGGCTAGCTCTGAAAAGAAGTGGGCCACGTGTGTACGAGCTGAGAACAGTGTTTGCACTTAGCTCCCGTGGCCCCACAGCTCCCCCGCCATGCTGGAGGTAGAAAAAGCAAGCAGTCCGTCAAATGGCCTACATTATACATAGTTCTCAGATCAATTTGTCATTGATCCTGGAAAGCTCAGATGTTTTCCAGTACTTGGTCAATGCCTCTCTTCACATTTCTGCTTGGCATGCTGGTCATAAAGCTGTTCAGAAAAAAGGCAGAGTTCTCCTGGGAAGCCTCCTCTTGCTCCTCCAACCTGCACGCCTCCCTGCCCCGACAATCAATGCTGCCCACAGTAGCTGCTCCACCAGCACTATCCTATTTGTTTACTATATCACTTCTATACACTCTATAGCTCCATACAAGCAGACTTAGCAAATAGTGAAACGGGGGCAGTGGAGTGTGCTGGAACCATTACAACTTTAACATTTGTACAAGGACTTGGCAAGACTTCAGCCAAAAGTATAATTAATGCACAGAGTGTGAAAATGTAGCCAGTGATTTACAGATTTATCTGAATTTGATGGCTGTAGTAATTCATTAGAAAATAAACAAAAGATTCTAAATCATATTTATGAAAATCAGGAGCCACAAAGCAAGCACAGAAAGAGACAGTTGGCACATGGCAGGCTTGTTTTGGCTGTGCTGCCATGGCTGCTGTGTTTGATGTTTGCAGAGGGAATGTAATTATTTGGCCTTGAAGGACTACAGTGGGCAGCCTCACACATTGTCACAGTCTAAAGCTGTTTCTAAACCATGAGTTACAGGAGCTTGGTCATCATAATAAACACGCAGTGTGTTGTTTACAGATGTACTGAGCAGATGTACTATATCTGAGTGTGTAACTTGAAACATATATTGAGTGAAACATGTATCTCTATGTCATATGTGTAAGTGTCTACTACAGAAACTGAATAAGAGACGAGCAGATTGGAGTCCAACTCAGAGTGTGTCCGATAAACCTGCTGGAGTGAGCAGAGGTTTTGTGTGAGATTGGGTGTGCAGCATTCGCAGTGTTGTAGACTGAATGAGAACTGGACATAAAGTTGACTGAAATGAAATACATCCATCTTTGTCAACTGTAATTAGGCAGCCATGTGACCCTGTGGTGGCTGTAGACGAGGAGCGAGTGCTCCTGATGTAGAGCCCATATGGGACCTCCTACTGCTGTACCCTTGAGAGATGTGCCTTGTGTAATGATTCTATTACCTCACTCTGCTCTCTCTGGACTTTAACTTCAGGCAAGACTTTAAGTTTTCTTGAGTCTGGTGGAAATATGGAGCAGTGCTGTAGTAAATAGGGCAGAAACGGTGAGCAGGAGTGAGCTGTGTGAGCTGCACGGCAGGAAGCATGCAGGTTCACTTCCTGCAATGGTTGTGTGACCTCTGACGTCCTCCTCATCATCAATGCAGCAGGATGTCTACCCCCCGCTGATAACTCGACCAAGGAGAACCAGAGTGCAGAAGCTGCCACAGCTCTGACCTTACAGTCGCCTCACTGCAAACTCACAACTGTTACCCTCTCATTCACTCAGGCAGATGCTTCACTTTTCTCTCTCTCAAACTTCTGTCCACAAACCAGTCAAACCTCATATGCCCCCTCCACATATCTAAAGTTCTGTTTGACAAACAGTATGTGCGTCTCAATGTTCTATCAGATTAGACATCACACCTTGATGCCAGAACAGACACAGATGTTACATTTGTCATTTGTCTTCAAAGTGTAGAGCAATATCATGGTGAAATCAGAGGCATTAAAGGCCATCAAAATATAATTGACATGATAGCTCTCTACAGAGACGTGCCACAATCTTAGCACAATTTCCTCAAATATCAGACAAATTTTTGTAAAAGTCGACCAGCGATTGTATCACAAATGAAGTGACAGTGGAAAGGAGAAGGTCACCATTCACTTCATATCAATCAACAGCTGTCAGCTCTCATTTCCAAGCTCAAGCAGGACCTTTCCACAGACGAAGGGCCAAAAGAGTAAGACTCCACATCTTCCCTGAAAGGCACAAATGAGCTGACTTGTGTCTCATGTGGGCCTGAAAGCCTATTTATTTCAAGCTCCAGAATCAATTAATTCCTGCATTATCCCCTGGATTCCTCTATTCAGAGCAGCCAAATGACTGGAGCAGCCTTGCATGAAACCAATTTCCAACTTTCAATCCACGACACACCACAGAAGCCCCTACTGGTCCTTGTCCAAAATACAGCCTCACTGCCCTTCACTTTGTACATGAGGTACAACTGTTACAGTCTGTTTAGAGGGAAGTAAAACAACTTACAACAGATTATAACTAGAATCTAGAAGAATAGAAACCATTCCTTCTACAAAATTCTGCCCCCAAATAACCTCTAAAATGTGTTCCTGGTCCCATTTCCTACAGGTTTCCTGAAGGTGTTGTAAAAATCTGGCTATAATTCTATGAGTTATGCTGCTAACAGACAGACAGACCCAGTGAAAACATTATTACAAATGTAATAAATGCAAAATGCAAGCTCCTTTATGATACTGCAGATAGAATTATGAACATATTGTGTCTTTAATCATAACATGGCACCTACTATGTCCTGTCCAACAAAAGTGACACTTTACACAGTGAAGAGAAAAGGGAAAGACATGAGACAAGACAGACTGTACAAAGGGATGGTCAGATTTCCAGCCTTGGCCAATTAGCCGCAAAAACTCTTTCTTCTTAGAACTTGTCAGCATGAAAGGATCACCCGTTCTCTGTCAGAGTTGGGCCTTTATCTTCTATCGCTAGATCCTGTCCAGACTCTGACCACATATGGACGCACGCATACACACAGCCTTTAATTTTCACATGAACAAGTTACATTTTGTGCTTTCCCTTTTTGTTCCTGTCATTTTCGTGTACGCCTGTCAGCACACAGCCATCTAAACTTCCACACACAAACTCCAGCATGCGTATACAGAATCAGTCAAACCTCACATGAACCACTCTCCTCTGATGTGCCCTCTGCTGCTGCCAGGGCCTGACTGATGTGATTGTTAGTTCTGGAGGAGGGCTCTCTTTAATTGAAGTGTATGTGTTTATGTGTGAGTGAGCGCGTGTGTGCATGTGTGTGTCTGTATGTGTGCGCGTGTGTCTGTGTGCATGGAGCTATCTGTCCAGAGCATCGCCTGGCCATGACTGCTATTGTTTGGCCTATCAGACAAGCTGTCAAGTGCTCCCTCTCTCACTCTCCACTGCTTTGTGTTCATGTTACAATAAGCGGGAATGTATAAGGCCTGAAGGTCACTGAAGCCCACAGTCAAACCATCTTGTGAAGGGTGCGTGCACTGTCTCCTAACAATGGAACACAACACTACTAGCTATCCATGAGTCACATTAAGAGCAATTTGATGACCATCCATGACAACATATCACTGGCAATGTGCAAGGTCACTTCCTCTTGGTCAGATTGCCTATGCTGACTACCTTATCCAATTACTTAATACAGCTGGTGCAAGAGTCATGTTTATGTGCAAGGCATATCTCCCAGAGGCCACTGTTACACATAAAGTGTCTTAGTACATGGGACGGCTGTAAAGAACGACTATTTTGATCGATTTGTTGGCTGATAATTTTTTCAGATAATCGATTAGTTGATCAGATTCCGCAAAGTTCCGCAAATATGGGATTATGCTTGACCATTTCGCAGTCATTCTACAATCATTTGAGTAATAAACCCTCTTCTCAGCCTGTTTAAGTATATGCAAGTTTCATAAAGCGATTCATCAATAACAAAATTGATTGACAAAAATGTACAAAAGTTTCAATTAATTTATGAACTTGTTTGAGCCAAAGTATGTGGTGTGAAAAAAGTGTAATATGAAACAGATAAATTAAGTTGGTGAACTGTCTTCTCAAACCAAAAGGGCAGAATGCAGCGTTGCCAGTACTTCCAAACTTTCTCCCAAACTTTCTCTGCTTTTGTGCCTATCTGCATACCTCCATCTGCCTGGTGTGCATTATCAGTTTCAGATCTCTCCCTGTAAAAGTTGGAAGAGATGGGAGGTGCAGTGAGCCTCTTTGTGAAGCCTTCTCCCTTCAGACGGCCGGGGATCGATCAGCCAGTCGCTCCAATCGGCTGCCTCTTTTGTGCACCCAGTCTGGCTTTGAACGGCCCCTGCCCTGTTTATCTCCCTCACGTCTCGAGCTGGCTACATGCTCTTAATTAAACATGCCGCGTGGCTATTAATTGTCAACCAGATTCAATTTGTTCCCCAGGCAGTCAGTGAATGGGCCTCTCCCACCAGAACAAAGGTGCCCGAACAGCCGTGTCAGGGCGGGACAAAAGGCCCAAGGCATAACTATCTGCTCACTGCTCACTGCCAGAGCGCTGAATGAGCTGCCCTCAGGTTTTAAAAGCAGGTACCTTAGAGCCACGCTGAGAAATACTGGTGCTTTTCAAGATATGACAAAAAGGAATATTGTACGATCAATAATAAAACTATCAAAAGGATAAGCATGTGTAAACAGTCACAGTGGTAAAGTATACATTGAACTTTAAAAGCAAGAAATGTCATCTTACAAAACAACTTTGAAATCGCAACAAAAACTCTAAAATAAATTAAATGAAATCCATGCAAAGGGTCCCTATAGCTCTCAAAACTGATTTGCATATACATGTCATGTTGGTCTCTGTCACATCTTTATCCGTTCAGCTCGCAGTGTGAAGAAGACCGCATATAGAGTCCTGATTTGTTCAGATAACGTAACTTAAACACTTTCTTTTGGGACAAACCCCAGCTTTGACTACAGCTAACACACTCACTCTTACAAGCACAAGTTTTTCTGAAAAATGTTGTAACGTATACCACACAGGGTGTCTCCAAAAACTGCTCTCAATCATCCATATTTTGAATCTCAGTTAGGTCCCCTTTTTTCTTGATGTGACAATTCTTTTGACAAATTGGAGGAACAAATAAATAAATAAGGCAATGACTGCTCATATGAATCTGGGAGTAAGCAGCTGCCAAGGCGTAATATAATTCACGGCCATGCATCACTGTTATACTGGAAACGGTTCCAGCGCCCAGCCAGAACCCGCCGAGCTGAGCCACTTGCCAACGCATTCATCTCCTTGTCCGTCCCACCTGTCACTCACTCAAGCCTTCACCCCAATCATAGGCTCCGGTTCTTTCCCCAAATCTACATTGCCAAACTCAGATGATGCCAAAGAGGTCTGGCGGCTGCTGCTGTGTCACTGCCCAAACCCGTCCACAAAACAACAATAAACCACCCCCCTTGTGCTTTCTAAATCACAAAGGCTAAAGATGCCAAATGCAAGCTCACCACAGATACCCAAACAGTGGCCTTGTAAGGGCAGAGCATGTAAAGGAGCAACTTAGGAGATGGAGATACTGTATCGCTACCTGGCATTGTATTTAATTGTCTGACCACATCTATAAGCTTTGCATCCTTTTTTCAAAATTTCACAAAGCTATGCCCCCCATTTCAATATCTGAGATAAGGCCAAATTTTATCACTAGCTTCTTTCTATGGATGAAAGTTTAACACTGAAAAATATTCAAGTTTAACATCTACATGTAGACAAGTGAGTGGCCGACAAAAAGAACACCTTTAAGGGATGTATGCAATGGGAATCTACCATTTTCCCCTGCTCGTAAGGTAGATTTATTTTTCGGATCGAGACAGAATAGTTCAAACATAACACCACAGAATACGTAATAGGATTTGAGCCGAGGCACTCAAAATAGCAAGAGATCTTTCCTTGCCCTTCCCCTGTTTCTGCAATCCCAATATTTTGCTGCTGTTGAACTTACTGAGCAGTTGAGGAATTACTTATTTAAAAGATAAGGTTTCCTCTGTTGTCAGCAAAAAACGCCTCTTGTCCATAACGGGAGAAAACCAATGCAGTGTGAAATCAAAGGTCACCCGCAGACAAATAGCACTAACAGCGAGAGCAGAGGTGACAAACGCTCCCACTCGGTGTTCACCAAATTAATTAAGAGCCCAAGACATGGTATCGGCAACACAAAGGAGAACAGGCGGGCTGGGTGTTGTTTCAGCAAGGCTTACAGAGGAGCAAACACACTCCCTGTCTCTCCATTGTAATCAAGGGATATTTACCAGCGCCTTTACCCATGATACTTCCATTGAATGTTTTATATGGCAGAGTAGAGAAAGAGTTGATCTCAATCTAGATGCCTGGCTCCAGCGTGCGTGCTTCGGCTTCACAGCTCCGCCTTGAGCCCAGGATCCTAGCGGCATAGTATTAAACGACTAACCCCAGGCAGCCAGCTAATCCACAGCATTTGCAGGTGTCTCTATCTGGCCATGACCATGCGATAAGCCCATGCCTAGAGGAGAGACCAGCAAGCAACAAACACTACATCCGCGTGAGAGTGTGTTTGTGCATCTGGTCCGCAGTCAGTCACCCAGTCAGGGAGATGAGCTGAGAACAGCAGCTCTGAGCCCCAGCCCGGGTAATGACGGCTCAGCTGGGAGCCACTAGTAAAAAAAAACATCTGCATCCTTCCTTATCTCTGCACTGGAAGCACAAAAACAACACACAGATCATTTAGCGGATTACCTGAACTAAGCTGCTACTTTGTGTTCTTCACAAATAAGTCTAGTGGAAATGTTTACTGCTGAGACCAAGAACTTATCACTCTTGGAAACCTCTCGGAAGAGCACTCCATCAAATATTAATAACCAACCCATTCATGGCTTTTATGACAAAATGATTACCTAATACAGTGAATGAAAACGCATGGGGTCCTGTGCCCTTGTTGCTGAATTATGTGAAGGGGAACTGGTTGTGGAACAGTCCTGATTACATGTAAGGTCATGTGCTCCTGTAGCTTTTAGCCTGTTAATGGTCATTTACTGCACATCTAGTGAGTGCGTATGACAGTGCTTTATGTGAGCTCACCCCCCAGCAAGAGGTAGTGCCACCCTGGTCTCACCGCCTCCACCTCTCATCCATCCCGTCGTCTTGTCTAATTAAACATCGTTAACATTCATCCCAAGGTCTTATGCAGATGAGCACAGAGGGAATGCAGTGCAGTGCACATTAAGAAAACAACTTTGGGGGGGTTGGGGGGGTGGCTCAGAGGTGAGCACCGGGACATGATGAGCTTGTATCTGAATTGAGACGTGTCTGGATATCTCCGATTTGACCTCATTCATCAATTAATTACCACCATTAGCAGGAGGTGATGTGGAACCAAGCTGAAATCATTGCACCGTAGCATTAGCAGCCATTGTTGACTGTGTGTGGCAGGCAAACATGGGAGACATCAGACATCATCATGTGGTGTCTTAAATGTGGACTAAATAACTTTTGTGATTGAGGGTCCGCCACCTGCTGGACAAACAGGCCAAATTACAGGTTTGTGAAGAGGTCCCCTATCAGTAAAAATACATGTTATCCCCCCCCTAGTCACCTCTGACCACCGTAAAAGCTGCACACTTTTATACTCTGCCAAACCCAAAACGGGTAACTTCATGTCTCGTTGGACCAGAGCAGTGACAGGATCCAGCTCCAGTGTTACATGATGCCTCCTGCAGAGCTGTGATCACAGCTCAGTGCTGTCATGTGGCTGTCACTCCATCGCTACAGTCACACCTACACAGGGTATCTCCTCACTCACTCCATGTCCCCGTTTAAATATCCTGTAAGGTGCTGTTCCGCTCATATACGTCATTTTACGGTTGGAATATTCAATGCACGGCTTGTAATTTGAAGTTCAGGTAATAAACCATCCTGATTATTACCTGTTAGTTGCAAACTGGGAAATATCTGTGAAGCAAATAAGCTGTGTGTTGAAAATTACACCATGGAAAAGTATCAAGACTCCACTATAATAAGAAGAGACTGAAAGCATGATAAAGATAACTGCTACATTCATGGCCTTAGCATTATAAAAATGCATTATCTGCATTATGGATGGATAATGGAGACAACACTCCAATTAGAAAATATGTGCGAGTAATAAGCTTATAAACATGTTTCATTTTTCCCAAAGAGATACATAACTTAAATTTAGAACCTCGTATGAAGTTGAGCCCCAATACTGCCTTGTTTTGTAATTTTATATTAACATAACATAAATAGTGTATAACCTTTTGCTGATTTAATCAAAACTTTATATTGTGAGGGTTTTGAAATTTCACTGTGTTGATATTGTTTATTGCATCGTGCATTTGGCATTTCTTTAAGTTCACTTCAAACCTGAGAAGTGTGAGTGTGTGAAACAGAGCAGACTTTGTGTTTTGCCTTGGCCTGAATGGCACCTTACAGTATTTAATCCACAAGAATAAGGGGATTGAAGAGACTGTGGTAGCTGTTATGGTTTGAGTGGCTGCCAGGGCAGTGGGGCGGTAGCAGAGGCAAGACTGTGAGTTATGTGCCTCACTCGTGGACTCATATTTCTGAAGCTGGGTGCATGTCTGGCCATGCACGGCAGCACAGCACAGCACTTCCTAAGATCCTGTTTGTAACTGTCTGTGGAACAAGAGCCCAGGGGAGGAGCCCGCTTAAACTCACTCACCTTCACCACCAGCCTCAAATCCATCCCTGTGCAAAAAACAAGCACTTAAAAATATACAGGCACTAAGTAAAGTATGCACACGACACACAAACACAGCACAGGGTCAGCGAGGCACACAAGGGCCTTGGCAAAAGTAAAAAAAGAGTCTTCCTCAAAGGACCAAGTGTCAAATAGGCATGCATGAAAAAGCTCAAAGAGCACTTTGCACTGCATACATGATGCACAGTCAAGGTCAAACCACAGCCTTTCCCAATGGCAACTGCTCCATTCACCTTCAAGGATCAGCAGCTTTCATATGGAGCTTTGCGTGTCTTCTCCATAAACACACAATGCTCTTTGTGTCCACAACTCAGAGAATGAAAAGTCCTCCACTCAGATGCTGTAGCAGAGTCCAAATGCAGGCGGCGCTGTGTAGGCAGACATACTGTAGCGGTTAGGGTAAGCAGGCGGGCTCAGGAAACGATGATGAAGTGTAGCATTAGCACAGTGATTAACTCCTTCTCCTGCTCTTCCTCCTCTCGTTCAGAGCCATTTCCTCCCAGTGTGGGACGGGAGGGGGCCTCTGATCATTCCCCTGACACACCGTCCATCTGTGTGCATGAGCTGGCAGCAGCATGGCTTCTTCAACAACGTGCTGCTAAGACTCAGTTCCTCACTCCAGCACAAACCTTTCCCTCAGTCTCTCCAAGCTGCTCTGAAACTTTGATGAGATACTGTGCCATTTGGCTTGACATGATGTTAACATTCTTCAGAGTCTGAGAGTATACAACAACAACTTGGATCTATGTGCCATACAGATGCAAAGTAATAAATATTTCATGCCATTGAAGTCAAAGCTACTATATCTATATGTATCACCTCTGGGAGAAGCTTTCTCCCCATGACCTAATGAGGCAGATGCAATACAAATGCATTGCATGGTTTTAGTGGAATCACGCAACTAAAATTCTATAAACAATTATAATTTGCACATTTCATGCACATATAGTATAAGACCTATTTCTGACAATGTATTTTGTTTGTCAGATGGTATATAATAGAAAGGTCAAAATCCAAAATAGTTTCTCCTCACCACAAAAAATTACTCCACAGGGAAGGCCTTGATTGGATGATATGTGAAACTTCACCAGAGCAGACATGTGGGTTTCTGCATGGTCACGGCAGGTAACAGGGAGCAGAGTTTGGCCCACAGCCTTCCCAACAGCGATCAAAGGACCAGGTGGCGCTGGCAAATGACCTGCATTAAATGGAGCAGTAGTTTCTCCTCTTCACCAGAGAAGCCATGCTGTAATCACAACCCACTCATATCCGATTGCATCACCATCCACGAGGAAGGAAAGTCCTGTTGTCCCCACAGGTGCACAAAGACCAGAGAAGAAAAAGCGGCGGGTGTAAAGGCAGTGAGGTAAAAACACAGAATGAGTCAGGCTCCTGTTATTAGGGAGTCTGGAAGAAGCAGACTCCTCCAGATGACAATAACTGGGGCTTATGATATTGTACTGTGAGAACCAATTTCACCCTTGTTACCAATAATGCCTGAGTTCATTGTTAGTGGAGCAGTTGCTCCTTTGTGTGACCCAGATGCACTTTTATTTTGGTATGAAAGGGGTTTAATACTCTGAGAAGTAAGTACATTTGGTGACAGATCTATTTCAGCCTTATTAGTTCAACCATCTAAAATAAGAATTGAGACCGTAAGGATTTCTGAAAAGAGGAACACATAGAAACAGCCTCTGGATTCATGATTAATGTTCTGAGGACTGCACATCATGTGCATCTATGGGAGCTTTCAATCTTTCAGTAACATGAAATAATAACATAGGTTGATAACATTCTGATGAAATGTGATGCCATAAAGCTCCTCAGTTATTGAAACAGATATGTTCTTATCTTTTAAAATGTTTTAGAGGCTCCACACTTTTGCACACTGCCGTCCGCTTCAATAACAAGCACATTTATGGTGTTGGTAAATTTTGTAGACCTTCACCAGTTATTCCCATCATTATTAAGTTCCCTTGAGTAAAACGGTTTCTCTTGCTGGGATGCGCACATCTCTGCGTGCACTGTATTTCTCTTTTGTGCCCTTATAAATTTCACACAATTACATGCCAAGCTGGCTTTTTTGTCAAGGTGTAGAAATTACAGCTACCTTCTCTCACTCTTCTCATCCTGGCATCGCTCATCTATTATTCAGTTTTTAATTTGGCTATTTGAGGTTTGTTCCCTCGTTTGGCGACAAGTAAGCCTCTGCTAAACAGGCACCTTATCCATTACACTAAATCTAGCACACAGCAGACACCATTGTGGGATTGACCATTAGAGAGGTTATTGATATAACCACCATTCCCTCTTGTCATTATCTCTCTAATTTATCTGTAATTGTATAGCAGCTTGTTAGACCTGCCTCACCTTGGATGCAGAAAGAAAACATCTTTACTTTTTGAAACACATCCATGTTTGTAGAGTTCACACAAAACACTATCCATCAAATTATGGCCGGATGAAATTCATCTGAGGAAAAGCCAAGTCGCCTCTTTGTTGAAGAGCTTTTGTGTTTCTGACAAAAGTCCCCAAATTGCGATTGGCTTTTATGCAGGGACCATAGCACTTGTGGTCATCACTTGAGGAAGATGGACCTCCTCGCCTGAACTGCAGACTCCTATAATCATATGCAATTGTGGTAAAGCGATGAGAAAGGCATGGCTTTTTACCAGGATCTATGGCTCATTGTATCCAATGTGTCACATGAGCCAACGATCAATAGTACTCAATAGTCTATTAATAGGCAAGTCCTGGCTGCGTTCAGACTATCAGCCTGGCCCACTAGACCAGGCCTGCAATAGAAAAGAATCCATGCTTTAATGTTAACAGCAAACGTGTCTTAATCATCTATGTTTTCAGATTGAACTCAAGGAGTATGGTCAACGACTGTTTAAGCAGCTGTACATCAACATATTTGAATATTTCCTACATTGAGTCCTATTATGACCCTAAACACCTCATATGGACTAATTAAAACAAAGTGACCCTCAATGCAATGGCCTTTCTCCTCATTCAGCATAATGATAATAAGCTCGTCTGATACCAGAGTGATTACTGGCAGGCACCTGGCCCCGCAAAGAGCTCCTCCATCTTAAGTGTAAGTGATCCACCTAATAGAGCGTACTGTGTAGTTATCTGATAGTGACAGTCACCAAAAGCAGACTGCACCCGGCTGCTCAGGCACACAATCAAAGCACACCTGAGTAATATAAAACAAATATTACTATTGATCGCCAGTCGTTAAATTCCTCCCACCTCTAATAATGTTGAAAAACAAATAGCTCTTCGATTCTTCCAGTCCTCACTTTCTCGCAGAGATTACTGCATCAATTCAAGTCGAATAAGATCTCTTAATGTATTTTTATGTGTTTGTTTCAATCTATTGCTTAATATAGACTACATACTCCTGT
>JAPMNZ010902184.1:0-12063 GCA_029875035.1 Pomatoschistus microps
ATCCTGTACTTAACATGTTTGCACATTTCTCTCTTTTGCACAATCTGAGTGTCTCTATCCTGCCAATGTGACATGTAAATTTCTCCTTGTAAAGCACATCTTATCTTATCTTATAATAATAAAAAAAACAAAATAGAACCATTTACAAAAATAGAGTTGCTTTTTCCTTTAATAACCAATATTGATTATTGATTATTTGTGTCATTTTTGTACCTTAAATAGGATCTTGAGAATATTTCCTTGGCTTTAACTGATTTAGTATGTAAAAAGAGTAGAATAAAACACTAATCCTGACCAGACCAATGATAACTAGAATGCACGCCATCTAGCGGTAGAAGTGGGACATCACAGTCTGCTATATTTCAAGGTGGTGGTTTTGTCATTTATCACCATAGATCTACTTTATTATCTAGATAGGCTGCTGCTAGCTTAATCCAGTTTCCAGCATGGATAAGAGGCATTAGTTTAAATTCACATGTGCTTTGCCTGAGATGATCCCATACATCTTAATGTTAACGAAAACAGATCGTTCTCCGCTGCCAGGGAACTTACAGCTTTCACAAGATTTTGCGGATATTTTAGTTTCCCTCGTCCTCCCTTGGTTTTCTATAAATCCACACTATGCAGGAGCGTGAGAGTGAGCGCTGCCATCTGCAGACACTTGATTGGTCAGAACACTCGTTCTGAGAAAGGAGAACCACTGTGCATCTACTGTCATTCTCTAATTTCTACAACAAAGGTAGACTGGGGTATTTGGAGGTCATTAATGTGTAACCATGATTTGTTCTGCATCATTACAACATGACCAAAACATTAACCAGTACAAGTGCAGTTGGCCACCACGCACCTTCTAGGAGAGTCGTGTTCTCGACCTGAGGGAGAAAAAGACTTTGTCAAACGATGTCTTAGGGTTAGGCAGGTAGTTTCTTTTTAAACTACAGACGTTATCTTACTATATTTGGATGGAGAAGGTGAGCGGCTTTCTCTGCCATATTGTCTCTCCCATTCATCCCTCTCTCTTTCACGACGCTCTCGCTCTCTATAGACGCCAGGCATGGGTACAATTGTCAAAGTAAAATTGACAGACGCCATGAATTAAAAAAACTAAACTTGCACTTACTTCATCCGTATTTTCCGTGCCATAGCTCGTAGCTCTCCCTCTCTCTCCTACAAAATGAAAGTTTGAGCTACAGAAGCTACATTGGAACATTGAAAAGTGTCAAGACTTGAACACACCTGTCTCTTATTTTCCTGCTGTTGGATCTTGACTTGGGCCGCTTTCTTATCGGCTTTTGCTGTGAAAATGCACAACAATTTGACTGACTTCCTGGGATGAGGACACTTTTGCCATTTGGTGTTCACCGACATAGTGCAAATAAACCCAAAGTATTGAGATGTAACCATAACTATAGAAAAATGTAACAACCTAGGTTGCCAGTTCCAGTAAAGGGCAAAAACTAGCATTTAGGTACAATAGCAGTATTACTCCATGATTTGTAACAACCTGACACACAAATACTTATCAATATTTTTAGCAGTGAAACCTGTCTTTGTTCATTGTATGTTTGTACTTACACTGCTTGTTAAGCGCCTTTTGCATACGCAACTTTAGTCGCTCCTGTGGGGTAATTCTTACCTGGAAAGGATAAGTTAATTTTAGAAATGTTTCACAGGGTTTGTATGTACTGTAAACGGATATTGGCGTAACTCAATCAAATTTGAAAAAGTTCATAATTTTATCACTTTGATAATTCACATGTGTGAGTAGACTGCATACCTGCTGCTTGTGTTTCAGTTAGGGACCACAACAATGACATTAAAACACCCATAAAGATAAACACAGGTGGAGACTAAACTGAGGTGTTACTGTTTTTGTCCCCAAAACAGTGCATTTTCTTTGTACTAAACCCAAGAAATAGGTCTACACCGACAACCATCGTGCTCGGAATAATTCTGAAAAAATTAGGTTATATTGTGGTGAACTATAGCACATGTTTTTTCGAACAGTGTGTGATGAATTATCAACAATATTTCTTCACAGCTTCTACATCCCAGCCTGGTAAGCAATCATGACAGCTTGTCAGATTTGAGGGGGGCGTAGACTTTAGTAAGAAACCCAGTTAAATTAAATTCTTACTGACTTTGGCGGCTCCAGTCTCTTTACCACCCACAGTATCAGGCCTGGAGGCAAAGGAACACAATCATTTAAAATGGCATAGTAGAGTAGGTTGTATTTTCTTTAAGTATTGTAACTTACTTTCTGAGCTTATCAGAGACAAAAGTGGCGGAGGGCTGTACCCCTCTATGAGGAGGAGAGGGGCTGTAGGTGGGACGACCGGGAGACTCTGATCGGCTATTTCCTCTGCTGCTGCGACTCCCACGACATGAAGTACCACGTTGTCTGGAGTCTGAGCGTGATCTGTAATGAACAAGATTCAGTCAAAGTACATAACCCTGGTTATGAACTACATGGTACAGGAACCTTGCACTGAAAGTTACAATTTTGATTCAACACATTTCCAAATAGAATCAAGCCGTTTCAGGTCCTGAAGTTCTCCTACGGGGATCAATAAAGTATCTATATATCCATCTATCTATGTGGGGGAAAGTAGTAGAGAAATGTGCTTATTATTAAGAAATATATTGTATATAGCAGGGCTCAACATTATCGGTTGTCCACATGCCCGGGGAGAAAAACCAGGATTAAACCAGGACTGACAATGGGGGACGCAGTGCTTGTTAACATACGTCTTCACCCCGTTGACATTCTACTGTCACTGTATACAACTGCCGCCAACAGGTTCGCCAATACGGAAGCACCGGTTAATAATATAATGAATCCATGGCGCAGCTCCGTGAGCAGATTCTCCTGTTGTTTTCCGTACGGACGGCATTATAGTTTTCAGCAGGAAACTTGAGGCAACTTGTTGATTATTATGTTTGTTACAGCCCTGGGCCTATAGATTGCTCCCTGTGTGTATTTTGTTCGTTTTTGTGTGTGCGTGTGTGGCAATCCCTCCTGTGTCAAGAACCACTGGCCCTCACGCTTCCCAATCGTCCGTGACTCAGGTGCTGATTGGAGGAGCAGCGGAGCACCTGGCCAATCCAGCTTCCCCACCTGGAGTCACTTCCCTACTTAAGGCCACACTCTACACCTGTTCGGGGCTGCCAGCCTGTGTGTTGCTGGTATGCCATTGTCCTTATGTAGTCTATTGTCGCAGTGGTGGCAATGACTTAAAGACAAGAGTCCGTATGGTTTTGATTTGGTTTGTCTCTTCTTATTTGTCACTTGAGGTTTTGTTTTCGTGACACTTCGCTTTTGTTGAGACAGCAGTAGGTTTAGTGTCAAGTTCTAGGTGGTTCCATGTTTAGTGTAGGTTTTATTTTGGTACCGTTGAGTTACCCTGTTATGTCCTGTATTGTGTGCTTTTGCTTTGTTTACTTATCATTTACATTCCTGTTATTAAATACTTGCTTTCCCATTTAACATCTTGGTCTTTTTGTTACCTCCCTTACCCTAGCCGAGCTGGGTCGTAACAATGTTTTTCGCAACAGCTGACGCACCAGCCGTAGTGTGATTGACAGTGCCTCTGACCAATCACAATTGACATTTGCCGATGTCAGATTGTTTTTGGTACCCGGTTAAAACCAGGGTAGCGGCTAAAGCGAATCAGTAGAAACGCAGAGTCCACTGACTCTTTAGGGGAGAGTCGAGTCGAGCTGGTGGAAACTACTTGTTCTGATACAATAAAGAACTATATCAATTGAGCTAGCATTAGCTGTACATGAAAATATTATATTCAAATGTGCCCTACTTTAAGGATCATCTACAGTCAGTCCTTAAATTAGGTATAACATTCCATAGTAGCATAGTTTACAGAGGATAACAGATATTTCAACAACATTTCAGAAGTACCTTGAGCGTCGATGTGAAGAGCATCTTCTCCTGTCTCGATCCCGTTCTCTGTCTCTATCATTGGATCGAGATCTTGTCCTGTCACGTCTCCTCCAGGATCCAGAGCCTCTGCTCCGTGAGTTAGATCTGGAGCGCCGTCTAGACCGTGAATATGAGCGTGAGCGCCGTCTGTCTCGACCCCTATCATTCCGCCCACGGCGTGAGTGCGATGAGGAACCAGATGAGTTGGATGAGGAATCAGAGGAAGAACTGGCACTGGAAGATGATCGCTGTCTCCTACAAAAATAAAAATATATTATTTACCTGCCCAGTTCTTAACCCAAGTCGCTTACAATCCCAAATGACTAAACTAATAAGCTTCACTTGTCACATTTACATGGGAAGAATTTGGAAAGCGCTTTTGGCTTGTGTTATTTTGGTCAATCTCTAATTCCATGTATACAGTGTACACCGGAAGTTTACATACGCTATGTACATGACCCTGTCCTTACAGTCTGAAAAAAAAAATATCTACCAATGTCATGGCCTTGAAAGCCTCTGATAAGTTTGCTTTAAGTTGAATGGAGACACCTGTAGAAGTATGCAAAGGAAACATCTGCTTTCTTGTGGGATGCAGTGGGCAAGACCCAGGCTGCTAAATCAGGCGCCCCATGTGCCATTGGGATACTGTGACACCCCTACTACCATATTATGAAATGTATGTAACCCTTTGACTTTGCAGAATGCTAAGTAAATTCTAAAAACAAAAAATATTGCGCCAATGTAAAAATTAAATAAATGTTGGTTCAGTGTCTGAACGGAATCAATTGACAAAAGTGAGTCGAAATGAATAACAAGGTATGGATTTTTCTTGACAACGCTACAACAAACTATCCTGACCACGTGTGCATACATTCAAAATGTAATGTATAAGAACTATTATGCGCTTTTCCTGCAGCCCATGTAAACAATGACACACAGCCACACTACACAATCTTAATATATTATACGTTTTTACCAAATATTGGCTCATTGACTAAAGTACACAACAAAAACAATGTTTGTTTTATATACATCTGTAGCCACGGCCTCATGCCATGTCGCCTCACAAAGGTTTTTAAGTTGTGATCCTATGAATAGTCATTACAAAGTCACATTGACCTCATTGACTGCAGAAGGTGTAGACAGTCTTATAATGAAAAGCTCATGGGCAAAGTTTTTCACCTACAGCACTCACTTTGGCTCACATTACCTTACATTGAAAAGTAACTATAACCGTTTGGCTCACACTCACTACGCTTTAAAAATGTGATGTACTGCTTTATACATGGTTCAGGTGATAATATTTTAATTTCAGACATAACAGCTGAGCAATATAGATTCTTCCTTCTCTGAATTTGGCTTTGGAGAGCAAACGGCAGAAACAGGCAGATTTTTGGTTGCAAGGAAGATGCCACAGGAGAAATTGTAGCCCATGGAGCAGGTTTGCGCTAGCTCTTATCACCTTCTTCCAGGATAGGCCAAATACCACAGTGGACGTCAGCACTGTTAGTCAACTCCTTCTACAGTCTATGATTGACCCGCAAGTGGAAAATTGGGGTAAAACCGTGTAGTGTGCTGCCTGTTTTAAATTAAAACTAATTTGTCATGCAAACTTAAAGGCCCTTACTTTCTAGTTGACATTTACACCACCTACCACTTCAACCTAAAATGCTGCTGTAACTTGTCAAAGACAAGCTATTTTATGTAAAAGCAAAGGAGATGGAAAGTTACCGACCGGGAGCCCCTGCTACGACCTGCGGGGTGCTGCGCATTGGAGGTGTTATGGGCCGACTGTGGAGCAGCAGGGAGAGCCACTACTGGGGCTTCCTCATCGCTGCCTCCGAAGCTTGTGATGAAGGTGATCTTCTCAGGTCCTGGGGTCCTTGACCGAGACCGGGATTCAGAACTAGATTCAGACTCTGGTCTGAAAGATCAGAAATAATCAAATGTTATTAAAGAAAAACATAATTCGAAAGTAATTAAGAAAAAGATCATCATACCTTTTGTAGGGATCATACGTCGGACTGTCTCTCCTAGCATAACTGCAGAAAAAGAAAATGACCATAACTTTTTGGTTGATGAAACTTTAATAACCCAATTATACCTGGGTGGGCTGATCTGTCGTCCTTTTAGCCTTTTTTCTCTGAACTCTCGTCTCTGGCGACGTGAACGTCTACCCTAAGAGAGGGACGGACAGAATGTTTGTTTTGGTTTTTTTTTAAAGGCAGTAGGATAAAAAAAAAATGTGTCTTAATAGTAATTTTCATACAGAATACATTGCTTTTTCTGCCTCCAAAGCCTTGGCGTGCTTAATGGCCTCAACCTCCTCCTTGTCTTTTCTCAGCATTCTATCAAAACAGAAGGATTACAAAAAAGAAAGAACACAAAGGCCCTACTAAATTGAAGCTTTCCAACACAATATTGAAAGTGAATTACTGTGTAACAAGTAAGTAACCAGTATGTGACAATCCTTAAATTCATTGTGGAAATGAATATCTAATAAAAGATTGTTCTTCAGAAAAATGCACTTTACATTTATAAGGCGACTTTGAAGCGTGGTGTGAGCTTGAGTGGCTGCACCGAATGTAATCCTCAACATTTGGCAATTCACATGCATTGGTTTGTGCGGCAAGCAGAAGGAAATTAAAGTATCTGAGTCACACTTAACACCGGTCTTAATAGATTTTAAAACTGGTCTGCAATCAATGTCGCGTACTGGAGAAAGGGTGTACAGTTGACAGAAAGACAATACCTGACAAAATCTCCTTCAGCCATCCCATACGGAGTTGCAATTTTGCTAAGGTCCAGCAATTGTTCATCATTCAATTCATCGACATCTACTTCCACATCTGTCAAAAAAATCTTTTGTTTGTTCAGGACTTCTTAATTTGTGATAAATGTACATTAACATACCTATGTCTGGAATACCCTCATCTTCCTCAGATTCACTATTCTCAGAGTCATCTTCCTCTTTGTCTGGCTGAGGTTCAGGCTGTGTCACGGTGCTGTCCTCATAAATATATCCAATATTTGCCTTCTTCTCAGCAAGCCTGCTCAAAAAGCCTGTATTAGTCAAACCAACAAAGTCCAGTGAAATCGATTCTGTTGTCTCTGAAGAACCCACTTTTTCTTCTCATCCTCATTTGGTTTTGGAAGTCCTCCATAAAGTTCATCCAAATAGATCTGGTATAAACACTGCTCTTCAGAAACTTAAAGGAGAGAGGGAAAAAAGTTAATATTTCACCAAATTTCACATTTATCCAGGCACAATACTTATACAATTTATGAAATGAAGTATCTTAAAAAACTTACTGTTGGCAAAGTCGTTTTGCACCAAGCCTCTATATCTTTCATAGTTGCACTTCCTGTCCTCCATCTCATGCTCTGGTGTGCTGTAATGTATTGTAAAGTAACTTTTCAAACCAGTTTGAATATATGTTTATGCAAGTTTAAATTACACTCACTTATCATCAACCACCGAAGGATTGTAAACGGGGATGTAGTCGAGATGAGCTCTTACGTCAAATCTGTCGATCATATTACTCGTATCACCTTGCCATGGCATCCTAATAATAAAAAATACAGCATGTATTGCCCATCAGTGTGCCTGCCATTAAAAATGTGATTGTTGTTCACAGTTTTACATGTTAATTGGACTTTCTGCTGCAAGAGCCACAGCAGGATCAAGATGGATTTTATAAGATCGGCCATGGACCTGAAGAAACTGCGCGGGATCCTTTTTCTGTTATGAAGAAAACACATAAATTATTGTAGGACATTTATGTGTTGCCCAAACCTTAAGGAAAATTTAAAAAAATAGTATTTCAAAAACAGTTTGGCAACAACAGTGAAACTTACAATCTTTTCATAGTATTCTCTCCGGCGCTCGCCTCTGCGTTTATAGTCCACCATCATACCGCGAAGCTTGCGCTCATGTTTGCGGGCCTCCTGCCACATGACGGCTCCGCTGGGGGTGGGGGCGCGGCGGGGCACGGCTGCTGCAAGTGGCGTAAAACATTGCTTTTTAATGTTTCCAAAGACTTGAATCAATGTACTTCTCAGTGAAAGTTAGTTACGCAAAGTCTTTTTGCTCACCATTATCTAACATTCCCAAACCTGCAAGAGTTCCCCATAAGCATTGTATTGTGACAGGTGCATGTTCTCCAGATACAAGAAATGCACTCCTCTGTACAATATTATGATCACAATAAACTCCTGCAGTCACACCTCATTGACGTCATCACACAGAAAATAATCGCTAAGAGCAAAGGGACAGGTGGACGGCAAAAAAAAATTAGGTCGACAACCCATTCTAAATGTTTTCAGGATTATGCAGGGGAAAATTATTAGAAATCAAAATTTGAGATTACTTATTTATGTGTATGCAGCCTTTTTTGGCCAAAAATCGATTAATTTCCATCGGTCAATTAGTTAGATGTCAGAATGTTGTGTAAATATACATAATCTGCAATACAATCATTGTTTTATAGTTGTCTCTTTCTCACTATGAACCAGTTATTTCTGGTAAATAACATTAATTGAATTTAGCTTTGCAGGGCTCTGGTAACAGAACTATAGAAACCACGCTTGATGTAAATAATGTTTAGGCCTGTTTCTAGACGCTAAATTACATTATATATGACATGAATTATTCACAACAGTGTGGTTGTAGCAGGCATTTACAGCAGCCACAAATGCCCTGCGGCAGGTTGATGAGGACGAAGCCGATGGTCTCGACCACTATCAAAGATGGGGACAAATCGAGTCTCGACATCTCTAATGGCACTTTACCTCATAGGATTGTCCTTCTGCTCACGGTGGAGATAAACCATAGACTGGTCTGGGAGCTAACGTTAAACTTAATGTGTGTGCAAAAAAAAAAGTCTTGCCCAAGGACACACCGAACAAAGACAAAGAAACAAACCTTTACGGTAAGATAGTATCGTTAAGGCCTAGAGTAAAATGGACTGTGCATTGGTCGTTGATGCAGCAGGCGAATATAGCTAAAACGCTAAGTCCACAATAGCTAGCAAGCCTTTAGTCTAAGAATCCACCCAACTTCAGCTTGATAACCAGGAAATAAAGTTGACACAATGATCCCACGATAATGACACTTTTCTTCTTATAATGCGATCTGGTAGCACATGTTAGCTAACGTCGCCGCAGTTTGTCGCTTTAGCTAATGCTAGCTCAATATATAGCCTAGCTTATGTTACCTGCAAAGATGTGAAATGAAAAACCGTTCATACAAACGTAACAGATGTAGGATTATAGCTGCATTACATTGTTAAATACCTGTTTTGTTGACCACTAAAAGGAAATGGACGTGGTTCAGCCACAGTATTGAGAGAAAACCTCCTGCTCGTCCTTTGCATACGGCTGTGAGCTCACGACCCTGCCGCAAGAGGGCGCACTGTGACCGTCTGAGACCCATTCAACAATAATGAACTCTGATCCGAAGCCTTGTTTAACCCCTCACAATGATGACCTTTATTGTATAATTCCTGACACTGAGTATTGGCAGAAGCCAACAAATGGATAAAATATTAAATGTATTTAATGGATATTAAATGGAATTTTATTACAAACCAGATTTGCTTATTGTAATGCATTTACAAGAACAAACCATACAAAAGAGACATCACTATGTACAATATATTTATATACAATAACATCTTTACACGCGGAGAAAAAAAACATACATCTTTCACAACTGCACCTTTACAGAAATATTACAGGCAATAGTGTGTAACGTGCATTTAATGACCAGAAATCATAAATGACATACATCTTTCCATGATGACCCACAGGCAACAAAGTTAATTATAAATAAGAATTTGTTCATTCCTGCCCAGAGACTGAGTCAGTGTCAGGCACTCTGTGGCATAACAAAAAGCCTCCAGAAAGAAGGAGTAGAAAAAGATCATTGGCCTTGTGTGGTCCAACAGAATGTTCACACGTTAAGACACAGCCACAATTAGCTATTAATAGGTGCTCTCCAAAATGTGCACATGCGGTTAAAAAAGCTGTTCCATTTAATGTACAGCCACAATTTGACACTGTTTTGAGTCAAACTTCAAGCTCTTGGTTTTCTGTGCTGTGGATTCGATTGAGTTTCTCCCGCTCCTGATTTGAAATGTCCAGTTTGTGGGAGTGTAGTGGCTTGAGTGCTGGGGAGGGTTGTGATGGAGCAGGAGACGGGGGCAGTGTGAGTTCAATCTCTTCATAGCAGCGAGGCACAGGTGCTATGCCTGTAGCATTGGCCAGAGGGGCTGTAGGAGGCATTTGTGGTGCAGGACGGTCCACATTTCTGATGAGGTTGGCAAACTCTCTCTGATTATTTATTCCTTCTTCAGGTGGGGCAGTCTGCTGCTTTTTCCTCTTCTGATGGAGATGTGAGGCGATGAGGGCACAGGCCGCACATCCACATACACTGATTAAAGCCAATGTACCCACAAGTACCACGTAGAAGCTTAGTCCACCAGGAGTGGTGTCAGACCTTGAATCTGGACATATGTAAAGGTACTAATGAAATATACATGAAATTTACACCATACTCATATTTAATTTCTCTTACCTGGACATTGCAGGCCAATGCACGACTCTTTCAGGGTCATACATTCATTTCCATAAAATCCTTCTGGACATACACACATGTACCTGCCCTCTGAGCTGTGGCAGGGCACACCTTGTTTACAGGGATTGGGGTTACATGGATCAGGGGCAATCTGAAGAGAAAACATGTTACAACATGTTACCATAGGGTTTTGCATCATATACTCTATGTACACAATGGAAAACCATGAGCAGAATAAAATTAATCAATTAATCTTTTTTTTTTTTTTAGAAAATGTGAAAATATGGCTCGCATCTGCCTCTTGAGGCCTCTGTAGTTTTTCCAGAGGAAAAAAGCAGAAGTATATAACACTACACCCTACATATTGTCCACATTACATTTAGTTTCATGGCACAAAACTCAAGAAATTGCGCATACACAGTTCACACAAAATGGTGGCAGTGCAGCTTGTGCAGCAATGTCAGTTTACACTCAAAAGAAAAATGTCCAAATTGTCCCCAAATCTTCAATATTCAGCACAGTTATGATTCTCTTTGACCTGGAGCTTTATGTCCACGGAATCATCTTTGGCTCATGACGACGTCACAGACCTGGTGCATGCATGAGGATGCGCCAGATCAGGGGCGCCTCCAACGGGGCACATTAGGACATTAGCAGATTGCAGAGGGATCTGTTTTCATGTAGTTACCATTTAATTGAAATAGGAAAAACACACTTGCAAAACAAGATTGTTATACTCTAATAACACAGTGAAAATTGCTTCAGTTATAAAATGTATCTGATAAACTTTAAAACAGGAATGCCAAGATTCCTTTGTTCGTGTGTGTGCAGAGTTAAAAAGTAATGTAGTCTACACACACATACAGGACAATTCACTTGGGGCATAGTTTGGACATTATGTTTATGTTACACATTAGATGAGTGAGTGAAGGCTTGGTGTATAGCAATTTCCAACTCTGTAACTTCCTGTTACTTATGTGGCAATAAAAACGATTCTGATTCTGATTCTGGATTGAAAAAGCACACGAATTGCAAAGCAGACCCTGGTCTGTGAAAAGCGCTATATAAATAAATATGGCATAGTATTAAAATGATGGTGCATATTTGTATTATTTTGTCCCTTTAACATGATTTTGAAATAATTTCTGAGAGCCTATTCCTACAAGTCTTTCTACAATCACATGATTACATACATGTTGTCTTTCAACAAGAACCAAAGCAGCAATACTTCTGGTGAGGTAATTATACGGATACACATGATCAATTAAGAGATGACTAGAACGCACCAATACTGCCACCTAAAGGCGGAAAAGGGAAGTTGTACTCTGCTTTTCTATTTGGATGCAGCGGAAAGAAGAAATTGGCAACAATCATTTTCATGCCGTTATATTGTGAGGATCTCTGATGACAAGTTTGAGACTGAAGTGACAAAGGGATATTTTTGCACAATTTTGAGCCAGAAGTTCCTCATGGTTGAATGTAAAAACAACTCCAGGTCCATGTTTTGCCTTTAATGGCTGTGTGTTGAATTACTTACTTACTGTACTTG
>JAPMNZ010902253.1:0-20909 GCA_029875035.1 Pomatoschistus microps
GGAAGCAGACCCCTCCGCTGCGCGTCGGGGTCCGCTTTGCCCTGTCGGTACTTATTTTCCGATAATGACCTGTGTACTATACATTATCCCTTACTTATTGGTCAAATAGACCAAAGTAAATGTGATGGTCCTCACAAAATCACTGAACTGAAACAAGAGTTAACTGAGGTGACTACAGTTTCATATCTGACAAATCGGGTGCAGTTGACGAAAACGTTATGGATTCAGCCAGCAATTTTACAAGCGTCTTTCTGTTGTGAGAAACCATATTGATCATTTATGATCAACTACCCCAGATGTAGTAAAAAATTAAGAAAAAATGTATAATTGTCAAAAAAAGTCCTATGTCTTAAGTTACTTTGTCAGAGGTGAGTGTGCTGAATTGTTGATACCATTTGGCCTCATGGCTCTTGTCCCTGTCGACTTTACTGTGTTTTCATGAATGCATCTTGAAACGACAAGATGCACAGCGCATAATTGCATTATAATAGACTACAGCTTATTATCCCAAATGGGGCAATTCAATTAAATTATCTTTATTTACAAAACTTCACAGTCGTACAAGACGGTATCTAGGTATTGTAGGTATTTTGTAAAAGGAAACTCCCAGGAAGCTACAATAGCTTCTAGGCAGAGCCCCAAAAACAAAGCGATATATTTTACTGAATAAGCTTCAGTCTTGTTACACAGCTTTTTACGCTGTCATTATGCAAAGTATGTTGTGTGTAGTTTTTTTTAAATGTTTTATAGATATATAGTCTATAACCTTCCTCACCTGACCCACATGTAGGCATTAGGCTGTTAAACTGTTTGGTTCATCCCTGTAAAGCTATATTTTGTTTATATTTTTCACTTCACATCTTGGTAAAAAGTCTACCTTGCGAGTTGTTCAGCCAGTGTCGCTCGGTGTGTAATAAAAGAGGTGCCACAGGGTTTTTGGATGAAAAACCTGTGTGAGCCTTGTGAATCTCTATAAATAAAGTTGACTTACTTACTTGTGTGCTTTGCCAATGTTATAATAAACTTTGGGACCTTGCTCCCTAAATCCTTCACAATATGCACAGTTACCGACTGCATGGTCCAGACTGATAACACGCTCTGAAGTTAAACAGGAAACTTTGCTTCCTGCACCTCTTCCACACTTCTCAGCTCTATCCGTTGGGGTGCACTTTGTGGTTCCAGGCCTGCGGGCACACCGTCTCTGCCACTGCGCTCAAAGACGCTGGTGCACCTCGGATGGCCCTGGTGGGGAAGCTCACGCAAACGGAAAAGCCCAGGAGCGCCCGACAGTGGCAGTGGCGCCGCAGAACTGAGAGATTGGATAGATGAGGAAGGAATGAGTTTTCATGTCCTTTTGAAGCTCACACCAAAACAACCTGAGGCCCGCCGCAGCCGCCCCAGTGGCAGACATGACAGTCACTTTGGCAGGCGCGACTGCTCACCGGGGACACAACTTTGCCTGTGTTGCCGCCCTGTCCTTCCTATCATCGCCACGGCAACCTCTGCTTCCCGCTATACACGCATGTCCTCCTCCTAGCTCTCACACGCCAGGGCACATTTGGCAACCCCAGGACAGGAGCTCTCCATTCTAGCCAAGCTTCCAGTGATGCCAACGATTTTGGAAACGGTAACGTGAATCTGGCACGGTACATGCAACACAACACACAGCCCACTCATACTGAACTTTCTAAATAAAAACAAGAGGCGGGGAGAATCCTCTTTGTGGAGATATCTCCCCTGGGCTGGTCCAGAAATCAGAGCAACGCTGAACATTGAAAAAAAAAGAAAATCAGGCTAGCCAAATTTATTTTCCACATCAACATTTCCTGTGCCAAGAAAAAATAATTACAACAAAAGAAAAGAATACTAATTAGGAAGTGGGTAATGATTCAAGCCATACATGGGCAGACTGTTGTGATCATCACTGTTATTGTTTTTTTATTGTCTTTCTTCTCTGTTAAGAGGCATAGAAAATCAATGGCAAGTGTTCCCTACGGCCTGGCACTCACTGCACCCGAGTGGAATGGATGAAGACGGCTCTGGGTTATAGCTCCTTTCGCACACTGTCGCTCATGCACACGGACGCACACGAACACGCACAGCACCAGCGGCGGCTGCTGCTGCTGAGGAAGATCACAATCTCGCTTTTAATTGATCTTGGTCACAGTTTAATGTGAGGCAGGATTAGCTGTTATCGAAGGAAGGAAAGAGGGCACGAGGAGGGTTTGAGCAGATATCACAGTCCCTGACGCTAAAACCCGACGCCCTTCATGACAGGAATTCTGTGATCTGACCCACAAAGATGTGAGAGCGCCGCCGAGGCTGCTGGGAAGAGGAAAGCTGGGCAGCAGCGATGGGCCACATCAAGCTCAACTTAATCCCAATTTCTCTGACGTTATGGGCCAAATCTTTGGCTATTTCCAGCCTTATGGAAAAAGCTGCTCCCACAAGTTTGTGCTATTTACATGTAGACCTACATCTAAACCTTGGTGTAAACGAGGTCTGTTTAGTGGTAACAAGGTCAAATAACAAATGGACACACAAGATAAGAATGTCTTTTAATTAATTCATGTTGATTGTGTTCTTCAGTTCTCTTCACTATCTTGTTTTATAAAGCACTTTGACTTACTCAGTGTATGACCTGTGCTACATAAATAAGCTTGCCTTGGATCTGGATAGTTTCCATCACTTTTTGAGTCACTCAATCTACTTGAAGTTTGGAACTGAAATCTTCCTCATTGGGGCATCTCTATCACTTGGTAATAAGCGCTTTTACCTTCAAACTGCATCTCAACCATTTGGTGCAACCATTTAATACAAAGAAAATAGGGTTAAAAAACATAACAAGGAAAGATTTGTGTTATTAGTAATCCTACATCATAGAAAATCAAAACAAGAAAAAATGACATTGCTTTCTTCAAGGAGTGAACATTAAAGGATTAAAATCTGTTGATACAATTCTGGTCTATATTTTCTTCTTCATAATTACAAAACGTTGAAGATATTGGCTTAACGTGCTTACCATTATATCGATCAACAGATTACCTTTTCACCAACTCATACATAGACCTGTTTTATCTGTCCACGTGCCGGATACATTTTCTTATTTTATACTTCAGAGCCACTAACATCCAGTAATTTGGCTACAGCTACAATGCCAGTCAGCATGAAAACACAGTAGCATGTGCCAGCTGGTCAAGCTTCACACCGAATGCGAGGAGAAAAAAACCAAACAGGAATAACTGCAGCCGGGAGAGAGTAGACCTGTGCCAAATACAGCATTGTGAAATCGGACCAAAACAAAGTGACAGTGACGACAAGCGCGTACGATGCTAAATCTGCTTTAACTTAACCCATCCGGTGACTTTGCTCATGCTACAGGGCTTTGATGTGATTTACGGTGGGGGCTCTGCTCTGGGAAAGGCAGGCTGGCAGCTTCAAAAGGTGTAGACCAGAAAAACAAATCATCCCCACCATGAATCTGTTGCTTCTCTCGCCGCTCTTTTCTCCACTTGGACAGTTTTCTCATTCAGCACTCTCCACTGACAGTAGACTATAGTTCAAGAGCCTCTTAGCAGTCTGCCTCACCCCGATCCACCCCCAGCCAACTGCTTTTCTCAGAGTTCCCAAGACAACACTTAACCCAAAGGATGGATGAAAAATCGGAGGCAGCAGAATGTTCAATTTCCCCACAGAGAATGCGCTAAATGAGACGGGATTTGATTTGAGAGTGTTGTGTTGCCTTGGATGCATTTGTAACTTTGTTGTGCAAATCGTCAATATATAGTATATGGTAATAGCATCTGGAGCGAGGCGGTCAAACAAACAAGACCGCATCAGCAATCAAGCTTCTTTCCGGCTGTGATTCATGACGGGGCGACAATCGACACTGTATTGATTCTCATAGCGTATAAGCTAATTAAATTACGAGTGTTTTATGGCCTCGCGATCGGAGCATTATACAGTAGAGGAACAGATCCACCTTTATGAGCAGCAAACACCTCTGTGCCCCAACTCATTCAGAGCCATAAAAACATATTTATGAGAGCATCAGGCCATTGAGCCACGCCGATGTTTGCCATTTTCTCCGCGCGCTGTGATTCCATCCGAGCTTCGAGATTGATTTGGAGAGCACCTACTGTTTCACCCTCTGTAAGAGAAATGTTTAATTCATCATCGGGCTTCCCCTTTTTTTATAAACATGTACTCCAACTATTACCAGTCCTAAAAGATAAGGCAAGCAGAATTTTACAGCTACTGCAGTTTCAACCAGCTATTTATACAGACATCTGGCAGACTGTCAACACTCTGAGAAATGCAACTGGAAGATTTGTTTAATGTCTGCAACTTCAAATGTTTTCCATTTGAACTTTCAGAATTGCAGAACCTGCCCTGAACTAAGAATGTGGTTAATTCTAAATATAATGTTTTTATGTCAAAGTTGATCTATTAATTTCTCAGGGCCAATACAATACATAGTTATAGCAAATGATGCAACTGGTGTGATACAAACCGTAAAGTAAAGTGGATTTTTGAAGCTTCCATTAAATATACAAAACATGTTTAGTGATCGATAAAGAAGTCATAACTAGGATGGTGAATTATGTGTGGTAGGATTAATATAAAACTAATTATTAAAACTAATAATCAAAGTAGTAAAAATGAACAACAAATAGGCCAAATCAGTTTATATCGATGCAGATAATCGTCTGACCCAAAGCTGTGGGTAACACTTGCTTGTTACTCATCCACTGCATTTACATCTGTTTGAATCGTCTTTCCCGGCATCAGTCTGGAACGATTCAGAGTCCCCTCTCCTTCCCCCTGGCTGCGGCTGTAAAGTGCCAAACTGTCGCTCTGTCCTTAGGCAAGACACTTCAACCACATTGCCTAGAATGAGTCTGGTGTGTGGGTGAATGGCTGGTGGTGGTCGGAGGGGTCAATGGCACATACTTTTTGCCTCACTTCTGTCAGTGTGCCCCAGGGCAGTTATGGCAACAGTAGTAGTTTATCACCACCGTGTATTGAGAGAAAGAATAATCACATGTGAAGCGTCTTTGAGTGCCCAAAAAAGCGCTGTATAAAACAATATAAAACCGTAGCATTTGTATTACTATTATTACTTTTTTTATTTATTATGGAAGAAGAACATAATCCACAAAAAAGGCAGAGAACAGGCGGACTAATAATGAAAACGTATTTTAGGATTGAATGAATAAATATATAATATAGAGGTCAAGTGTTGAGTAAGCGTTTGCGCATACTTAAGAGCCTTCTGCTGTCGGGGGTCGTTATTTGCGCGCACCCTGCACGGTCACGTAAATCAAATCCAACTGGTTTTCCAACCTTCCACAGAGAGGCGATCCATGCCAAAGCCCACTTGCTTTCCCATGTTAACGCTGTGACTGTTCCGGTAGAATATGTCTTTCATCTGTCATAAAAATATTTGGGATTTAGAACGATGGGGTGAGTGCAGGTCCTGTGAAGTGGGTCTGTTCAGTCTACCAAAAGTGACGGGCTGATGAATATGTATCTTCAAACTTTTCAAATTGTACTTTAACAGTTTGTTTCTATTCATTCATTTTAATTCAAATGTATTCTGCTGTACTAACAATACGACCTAATGTTAGCTAGCACCAACATCTCAGTTAGTTTGCTGTAACGTTATCAATGGGTTCATAAACACTAAACACCAAGTGTGAATTATTCATCACGGCAGAATAAATATAACTGTTATTTCTCTGTAACAGTGTTGAAACAAGGTTGAAGGAAAGCGTTGGCCTATCCTGCAGTATAGTAACTGATGGAGGGGAAGTTGGATTATTTTCTGTCATGCTTTCCCACAATGCCGCGAGCAGAGAGCACACAAGTCCCATGTTGTTCTGGAGGAGCAGAGACAGTAACAGACTGTCACATGGTCGGACTGTGCCAGCTGTACAATCACCAACACCAATCCTGCCTGGCAATCGTCAGCCTGTCATTTCTAATGGTCACACTGGGCCAGGAGCACTCAGAGCCCCTCTCTTCACCGGAGCCTTCGGGGACTGCACAGTGCTCGGGATCTCTGAGGGGTGAAATTGTCTCGATACGTTGTGAGTTTGTGCTTATGTGGCGAATGCTCCAGTAAACCTGTGTTTTTGTTTGACTTTGCCAGGGAGCCAGGAAATGTATAATTCTGTCAAGCACCTATCCAGAAAGGGAGGCTCGCTGGGCCAGGCAGGACTACAGTCATTACATCCACGCTCGCGCACAAGCAGATGGCAAAACAGATGATCCTCACTCATCTCACTTATGACCATCCATATTTATTTCATGGTTGCTGGCCCACAGACTCCCCATGCCCATCACTTCTCCATGAGCGCCTTGGCAGGGAGCAGGCTGCGGATGCACACAAGTGTTTGGAAAACAAAACAGGCCTGAAAAGGGAAGCATGTGAGAGCGAAAACAAGAGGATATGAGCACGAGGCTCTGAAATTCAAAAAACTAAACAATGCTTCTTTCCAATGCTTGGCTATCAAATCTGTTAAATAACTTCTCATTGATCAAAGACAGCAGCAAATCCATGTGTTGTTGCGGGCTGCTGTTCATGACCAAGGCCGTGGTCGATGCTGGTTGACGTGATTTATACGGCTTCGTGGAGTGCCAATAAATGAAAGGTCTGATTGGCCCAGTGTAGATCTTCACTCACTGCCTTTGATCTGTGCTACTTACTGTGGAAATGAGCAGCCCAGCTAAGACAAGTCAGAGAAACATTATAGCCCTATCCCCTGGAGTCAGGCCAGGGCTAAAAGCCCAAATTGGTCCACACCAATGCTGTTTAATGGAACCTGCTTGACTAAAGGCCAATTTTAAATCCACTTGACCAGTGCAATACCAACTATGCAACATCGATAAAGGTATATTTTGCTGAGACAGGGATTTGGCCCGTTTTACCGGGATATGTAATGATCTTTCTCCTATTTTCGTGCTACAGATATGTACATTAGTAACTTTATTCTGCCACCATCATCAGATCTTACCTCAGCCTTGTGCTCACTCCTGTTTGCTCTTATTGTGGTTGTCTCAACACATATGTCTTGGTCTTGCCAGATCTGGCAGCGTCCTGGACGAAGTCTGATATTTGGGTTAATCATCAGAAGTGACACAGAGGTGTCCCCTGGGGCCAGCAGCTGAGTGAGCAACTCAATTAATAGTACACAGAGGCATGTACTCTGGATAAGCAGGAGGTCGCACTGACCACTCTGCTCTTGTAGCAGCCCATTCAGCACAGCTCTGGCACTGCCACGGGGAGGACAGAGCGTGCTCCAGTTACTGCAGTGATTCACCAGAACCAAGGACCGTCTGCAGGACATGTGACACATACAGATGAGTGGAGCAGCTCTGTTCCATTATCGCTCAGCCATGGGACTCAGGAGGTGGGCACAGGAGCGGGAATCATAAACATCATCCAAACTACAATTTCCCTCCTGCTTTCCCTTGAGCCAGACTCAAAGAGGGGCCACGGTGGGGTGAGTGATAAGGGCAGATTGGGTCTATCCTGTTAGCAGGGTACAGAAAAAGCCAAGAGGCTCAGAATAGATAGCTGGTTCTATCAAGGCTAAGGAAGGGCCCTTGAGTCTAAGTGCCATCATTTCCAATAGCAACAAGCGGATAAAAACAGCTGGTGCCTGTGGCAAAACTCCAGCTCTGATTTATTTAACCCAAGGACACAAGACAGGTGAACACGAGATCACTCCTTTTACACAGTAGAATCAGACCAACACAGATATCTAAAATGTTTCTAAACGTGTTGCTAATATTTGTTGTGATGATGCATGTTTATGTATCATAATATTTATTAAAGGCCTAACATTGTTACCTCTCTCGCACACACACACACTGCACACGCTTACCATTTACCTATCTGAAGTCCTATCATTTTAGGGTTTTTCTGATCCGTCTGTCATTGCTGGATACTCCAATAACTGGGCCATCAAAAAATTATTTGCACTACAAAAAAATCTTAAAGCGTAGTAAAAAAAGAAAGAAACAAGAAACCACTACCACAAGCTTTTGCAGTCTATGGTTGCTCGCTGCACCAATGAGTAGAAAAAACATTTTGACCAATTAGTTGAAAGTGGATACATTTCCCCTGCTCACATGATTATCTCAAAGAACAACAGTGCAGGTGAAACAGGCGGTGCCAGTGAACATAAGAGAATTTTACTCAGGACAATATTGAACCCTGTTAAACCTCAGGGTGAATGAGTGTGTGTGTGGTACTGTGGGACGACGGTTGGAAAATAGCCCAAGGCTACAATCCTGAGAGGTGTGTTCATTAACATGCACTGTCCCAACTAAATAAACAACAAAGTAAACAATAAATCCCATGTGGCATGGTGGGCAGCGTTTAGCTCACAGCAAAAAGGTCCTGGGTTCGATTCCAACTCTAGGCCTTTCTGTGTAGAGTTTGTATGTTCTCCCTGTGTAGGTTTCTTCCTACCTTCCTACGACTGTGACACCATGGATGCAAATTAGTCCAAGGCTACAATCTGAGGAGGTGTGTTCATTAACATGCGCTGTTCCAACCAAATAAACAATAAATGAATAAAAAGCTCTAAAAGACGTATAAACTATTGTTTTGTCTCCGATCATTGTTCATCTTTTGGGATGTTCATCGTCATAGCGACTGAAGATCCAGGATCAAGATCCAGTGGTGACACAGATGCTCATCCATCACTGCCCTCTCTGACAGACAGATAGTACCATCATAGAGGAGGAGCAATGCGCAGGGCGTCACACTGTTATTGTGGCTCTTGTTGCTGTGGCAATTGCCAAGGGCAGGTTATGGTGCCCTGACCCATGGTCCCTCCAAAGGGATAATGAGCCTTGTGGCTCCTCAAATGAATGGCGTGGGCAGCAAAGGTTCAGCCTGTTTGCTCATAATGAGCTTCTACCCCTTCAGCAACAAGCCACAGGCATTTTATTATTCTTTTTTTACTTCCATGTGGATCACATGGACAAAGCAAAGTGTAAGCGTCACAAGAATGCACATCAACGCATGAGATGGGGTTATTAAACAGAAGCCAACACCAGTTGACATTTTGAGGTCAGCTCCTCTTCACTCTTCAGTCAGACTACTCAGCATCGCTGATTAGTGCGGTGGCTCTGAGGGCTTCTGTGTAACTGTTGGTCCAAGGAGCTAATTAAGAAAGACACAAATCAACAAACAAAACAACGTATCAGCTCTATGCATGTCTTGTGAAGGCAGGCAGCAGTACAAACATGCCAGCCTCTCAGATCCCTAAAGCCCGAGGCCAGACTCAGGAGACAGGCAGCAGACAGGGCCGTGATTTTGGCCATCAAACTCATGTCATCTTCTGTGAGTGGGCAGAGAGGTGGCCAAGGGAGACAGCTGCAGCACAGTGGTGTGATGGGGAGATGTCCGCTTGTGCATGTGTGAGGAGGGACTGAGGGAGCAGATAAGAGCGAGGACAGTAGCTCACAGCACAGTGTTCGTCTGACAGCCACAAACTCCACTGAGCCGCTGTTTCCTCCACCACAGCCGCAGATTACAGCCGTCGTCTCCTGCGGACCACACAACATGGACTCCACTCAAGCCCTGTCATGTGGGCAGCCACAACTGAAGTGTGTACATCCCACTGTCCCAAAGATAGCTTTTTAAATTACCTAAAGTGCATATGGCCAATGATTTTATTGATACAAAATTACCCAAGCTTCTCTGGACATGATTTACATGTTTAAAGTTGCTCTCTCCATGATATCATTGGAATTTTCATGTTTCCACATTTTTAGCTTTTAGACAGAAATAGTGTTGATATCATGGTGGATTGAGCCAAAATTAAGTCAAATATTTTTAATGAGGGAAAAACATCAACAAAAAATATTGAATTAAGGAGTCCACTTTAAAACATTATGAATAGACAAGTAAATAAGTACAGTAAGTAAATTGTATTTATGTAGAGCAAGTAGTTAATTTATTTATCTGACTGAAATGACCTTTAATGTTAAATGTGGTTCTACTTTTAACAAAAAATCAAATGTAGCCATTTTTGGATGCTTTCCATCTAGTCTTGGTTCAGTTTGGTTTTCTACCAGAGAAGAGTGAGTGCTGGTGATGTCATACCAACACTGTGTTTACTGTCAGTAGTTAGTAATTGGTCTTTAGCTTTAGACTTTCAACAAACTATTTTTGCTGTATTTCAAGTTCTATTCACCGATCTGCAGCACTTTGAGGTTAGGTGGAAATGTAAGGTGCATTATGAATAAATGTATTGTTATTATCATTGTTATTATCATTATGTATGATGAAAATAATAATCATAATCATTATTGTTATGAAATGACTTACTTTAATAATTCTAGTAAAAAACCAACTCTGGAGGGAATTTCTCAGCGTTCCATTGGGTGAATGGGAGCAGTCCATATGACAGCTGCGTGTTATTGCTCAGCATCATTAGCCGCAAAAAAAAACACAATTTCCACACAGCAACAACTCAAACTTATAAACATCGCACTTGCTGTCATCACCGTGGGTACATTTCTTCCGATACATCGTACAGCCCTACTTTTTACAGTCCCGGTTCACCACGTCTAAGCCCCGTGGAAGCAGAGGCACCACTTACTCAACAAAGAGAATGACAAATGAAGTGAAGCCTCGTCTTTTCACCTCAGTAATTAGAGGCTGAACAGGTGCGATGGCGGCCCAGTGGAAGGGGTGGCAGTTGGTGTGGAGAAAGCGATTGGTCCCCGTTGAGCGCTGGGGTATTGACGTGGATCTAAACCTTGGCCTGGCGCTCGCTCACACTGCTCCATAATGATAGCTCTCAGCAAGACTGTGATTTCATTGAGACTTTGATGTGAGCCGTAATGGCCGCTGACAGATGAGATGGCACCCGCTCACCACTCTGCCGCTCGCTGTGCTCCCAGTGCAGGGCGCGGGCAAGAATTGATTTAATCTGACCTTTAGTCGTCTTGTGTTAAATCCATATTAACCCGCATAGGGATTAATGAAAGAAGGACCTTTTAGTCATGCTGATCCAACACAGATGATTTAAGTGGATGAACTTTTTTACTTGTACCAAAACATTGAGAACGTGTTAATATTCTTCTCACTATAGAGTAACTCCATACTAACTCTTCAGCCCACGCACATAAGGCTCTGAGTGAGGAGGTGGATTTAACCGTCGACATTGAAAGGATTCAGGAGAAGGAGAAGATTATATGTCTACTTGTATGTATCTATTCATTTAAAAATAATAATGATAAATAAAATGGAGAACAAGGATGCAAAGGTCCGAAGCACACTGATTTTAAGATAAACATCTGGACCTTTTCCTCTGTGTTCTCAATTCTCTTTTCCCAAGGATCCTCAAAGAGCACCAAATCTCTCACGTTTGTTCTGTTTGATCCCAGAATGTGCTCGTTCCTCTTGTTGCAGAAAAGGGATTTTATTATCCAGATATTCACTTATCTGGATACTATGGATATAAATGTATTGTACACGGGGTGGTAATCTGCAAGCCACAGCTGCCCTGTTGCAGACTAACAGAAGATAGACTAATCTGTGCCATCAGCCTCCACGACCACCAGCAATCATTCATGCTCATAAAGGCATTGTCATATAGGAAAAAGTGTCTTGTCTAAGGACACAACAACAGTTGACAGTTTGGCGTCACCAAAACAATGTTACAAAACAATGAAATAAAAGCAAAATCATTTATACTTTACTGCTATGTAAGTTTTGAAATTTGCTGAAAAAAAAACGTTCCCTTACAATGGTATTGGCAGCTCCCTAAATCCAAAGCATGGGATCAGAATTAAAAACACACACACAAAAAAACCATCCCAACACAAAGGAGATCTCGTAACATTACTCCAGGTTTGAATACAAATACAAAGCAGTGTTTTGTGAAACAGCGAGTTCCTGTGAGCTGCTTCTTTGGGGAGGTGTGCGAGTGGCTGTCCCTGGTCAGATTTGCACAATGCCATGTTTGTTTAAATCGTACAAACAGATGTTGAGGAGCACTCCGCCTCTGTCATGTTGTATTATGTTCCGTGTCGGCTGCAGAAGGAAATACAGCTCATCTCTGTGGCGCGTGCGTCTGGATGAACGCAAACAGACGGCCGAACATGGGAATGCACTGTCACACCGCACCACACGCAATCAATCACCACCGCGGGTTGTTTACATTGTACCCAGCCAACGGGCCAGCCAGCTCTAATATTTACCATGCGGCGGTCACTACAGGGTGGAACAGAGAGCTTTAATGTAACCACAGGAAGCGTAGGTAGTGTGCGAGCAGACCTGACCTCCCCAAAAACATCTGCATCAATGAATTCACCTGCAGGCTCTGACAATCGTGTTATTGCAACTTATTGATCGTTGAGAATATTCTATGGAAATACTTTCATATATTATTATGGTCAATCTCTATGAGCATCACTTGAGCTTTGTTTCGGGTAAAGCGTAAGAAAAATCCCATACTCATTGGCCCTCAGGGAGTGCTTATAAATAATTGTGAAGAATAATACAGCAAGTGTTAATTATGTCCCCAGACTTCACAAATGTTGTATTCACTTCCGTTGGTTTATTTATTTATATATGTAGTGCAGGTCTATTATTGTTTTCACAACACTGACATTTTAAAACTCACTTCAGACTCAACTGCTTTATTACTCAAATACATTTTTTATTCCACAGTGATAATTTATAAATGCTCTTTTTAGGTTATTTTTATTTATTTTTTAGGTTAAGATGTGAATGTATTTTTAATAGTAATTTATCATAGTTTAAAAGTTTTATACTAGTTTAGTTATTTTGATCAAAATCCTTCTAAAACCGCTAAGGAAAGGTCAACATTTCTTCGGCTTTTATATATTTATTTTGATCAATACCTGTTTCTCAAATTAGTATATGTATATTTAGTCATACATTTAGTATTTCTGTATAGTCACCACCACAAACCAAGACTTGCCCTGAAACCAGAGATGCAAGTTTTTCTCGGATATACAATATCTGGATTAGGGTTGTCACAGTATGAAAAGTGTTAAAACTAAAATGATTGCAGTATCAGTATGTAATAAATGTGTCTAGTTCCTCTCTCTGGAAGGTAGCACATAATGCACTTTTCCCATTGGACCAGAACGAGCCAAAATGCTGGTCTTAGGCTAATTTTTGGAGGGGCGTGCAACTTTAAACATGCGCCAATGAACACAGACCATTGACTTGAATAGTTTTAAGTTTTCAAACGTAATAGGCCAAATTAAGCATAATTTCAATCATTTGAAATTTTCTCCACAATCAGCAGTATGATTAGTCCGTAGTAGTTTTATTTGTAGCACATTGGGTTGGACTGTGTCTCGGCCTCCCTCCCCTCACAGCAGTGAAGGCATGTCAAGCCAACGCTGCACTAATCAGTCATATTTCACTTAAAGCACGCCTGGACCAAACCACCACCAACCTCCACTCTCTTTCCTCTTCTCTATATTTTCTCGTCTCCAGAGTCCACAGCGCAGGGAAAACGCTTAATGAATCAGACAAGCTGTTCACATGGACAATAATGAGCTAGTTTTGGTTAAGGGGGAACCACAATTTCTTCTATTTCACAAAAGGTGCTTGAGCATGTGTTCCAACAATAATGAATGGGACCACAGGGGGATGTGTTGAATATACTGCTATTAAAACAGCCCTTTGGAAACAATATATATTGAAAATGGTACGGCCAGACCTAACTTTATGGAATATTTGACTTGAAGTGAGGGTACCTAAATCTCTAATCACAAATCAACTGAACTATTTAGTGAACTCCATCCATTCATGAAAGTAGTTCTTGACTTTCATGACTTTTTCTCACTTCGGTCATCAGAAGTGAATGGAAAAATATATGAACTCTCAACAATTGTAACGTGCTTTGGGCGACTATGGTCTGTAGAATGTGCTATATAAATAAAGATTACTCAATCAGTCAATCAGCTCCCTGCCCAAAGAGTCAAGTGGTGACTCACAAGGAACTTTATTAAGATAGAAAAAAGATAATCAATCATAATAATGATAATTTAATACTAATATAATAATGTATTGGTTTTATATATTGTGCTTTTCAGGACACATCACATGTCAATATTCATTCACTCCATACAAAGTGGTGATAAACTACTAATGTAGCCACGGCTGCCCTGGGACACAGAAGCGAAGCAACCAGTTTGTGCCATCGGCCCCAACACCACCAACCATTCATATAAACACCAGACTCATTCCAAGCACACATGATCTATTATGTAAGACAATAGATGATAAAATAAGATAAAATAAAATAAAACCCTGGAGCTACACTTGTGGAGTACACACTGTAGTTTGAAGCATTATGAGATATTTACAGATGTTTACGTTGTATGTAAATATGCAAAAGATAAAATGTTTTCTAATGAGTTGAAGACAGCATATTGTCATCATTTTTCTTTCTGTTGCGACAAACAAAATGTATTTTTTATTTAAAAAGTTAGATTCCGGCAAAATTGTCTTGAATACCTCTAAAGTAAATATAAAATGGAAATATTGACCATGTTTTAGGTGTTTTTAATTCATACCGGAATGTATATCCTCCTAAAGCAAAGACCCCATTCCTTGTTCCTCCCTGACGCTCTCACGGCCGCCAACGCCGCCACTGCTTTACATTGTTTTAAATCAATGTTCTCGTAAAAACTCAAAGAGAAATAATCTGGTCTGAGCGGAGCCTGCAGGTCCTTTGGTGTGACCACATTTCCACTGACATTGAATAAAGGGGCAGATACTACAGGACCGTATACACAACCTTTTTTTAATGTTTTAGATTTTAAAATTATTTATTCGAGCAGGCGTTGGTTCTCACTATAGTCTGCACACAGGCAAAAGCATCTCTTCTATAAATATCCTGTTATTATAAGTACTGTCTGGAAATGCACGCAACATAAAACATACAGAAAATGGAACAGCCAGACCTCACTCTAAGAAGTGTTTGACTTAAGTTAGATTGGATTATCCCATGTAAACACCAGAGTCAAAAAGGGGGACTGCAGGCACTTTGATGCATGGAAATCTCCATATCCCCCGCCCTTCCAAAGTGCACCCTCAGGAAAACGTTTTAAGAGATAGAAATCTGCATTTTTTGTGACTTAAAATACCCCGGCTTTCAAGTGATCGTCTATCTCCAAAGCTAATCTGTTCTCCTCTCAAAAGGCTCTCGTTTTAATTCAATTCATTGAGTCATTTCGGAGTTTTAATACAACACGTGTTTTGTGGAGCAGTTGTAGCTCTGAGCTATTCTCCGCTGCCGTCTCCGCTCTGCAAATGTGATCCAGGTGTGAGTCACCAGGGAGGAAAGTCTATCCAAACCATGAATTATTAACACTAATATTTGGGTAAGGCCGAAAAGCCCCGTTTTTTTTCCAAATCTTCATAATGGATTAGGAAGTGGCTCGTGCGGGACTACCGTGGTCATATCCTCTGTGGACGTAATGAGATTACTGCTAACCCAGTGGAAGGAGACATATTGTTACAGTATTTTTCCCTCATTAAAAATAAGACACAGCTCCATCCACGCTAATATTAGGAACTTCTGGAACAAACACAAATCTTCACACTGTGGCGTCATAAACAGACGTTTTCTGCTATTTCAAAACAAACCAGTTGTGTGAGCATTAATGAGTTGGAGGACAGCTGCCTTTGTATAATGTGAATGTAACAATGTTAAATGTGTTTCTAATTGTGTTGAAAGCTAAAAGCCCTTTCAGGGACGGACATTGCAAATTAGCCTTGGCTAAAAATGTATTAGTGTTTCACATGTTGATGGTGTACACTTGTCTCTATCAAATGAGTCAATTAATTATTACAAACCTTTCCTCAAAATTAGTCTTGATTGTTGTACCTTTCAACAACATTCTTTATACTTAGAGCCTTTAATTAGATTGTGCCATGTTAGAGGTTATATTTTAAAAGCAGTAATTTATCTGTTCAACTCTCATTCCAATATACGTGTTTATCCAGTTCCTACTTACATAGGAAACTATTTTACATTCTAAAACAATAAACAATTTCTAAATGCATTTCAAGAGACAATTTGAAAACAAAAATGCATATTTATTCAAAGAAATCATGGCCCTGTGTGATGTCATGTGGCCCTCTGCCTTGCTCACCCAAATTAGCCATTGAGATCAACACAACATAAGTTCACAGTGACATCCAGCCAACTTCAGCTCTGCCAATGCAGGCAGGAGGTAGAGCAGACCTCGTTACAGAGCTCTGAATCTCTTCAACTCAGTCACTGAGTGAGGTCAATCTTACAAATATTTATTTGGGATTGTGCCTCAAAATTCCACATTTGTGGCCCTAATGACACTGGTGAGAAAGTCAACTTTTGTCATTCAGCCAACACCAGCTCTGTCAATTTATAAATAATCTAAAGAACAGAACTGCACAAACCTGACAATAAATTGTTCCAATCTATAGATTCCTGGTCCTTCTTAATAAAAGGTTTGGACAGCCCCTGGTTTATGTCTGAAACCCTGTGTTTTTTATAAGTTCATAACAGAATAGAGTTAAGACAATGTTTGCTTTCCATGTTTGAAAGAGTGCAGGACTATTCCGCGGTTCATATCCTCTGTGGAAATAATTAAATTACTGCTCAAGTTAAAGGAGCGTGCAAGCAAAGGTTCTAGAGACAGTAGTGCGATGACCGGATATCCTCCTGTTTTGGCATTCTTCTGACGATGCAGCGGATGCGATGTTAGAAAAAGAGAATGCTGGAGAAAGTACACAGGACGTTCAGAGGCTGGTTTCAGGCACGGATGAAAAATGTAATCAGGAAATCCTGGAAGGAAGGCGGCTGCAGGGAGCGAGTGGCCGGGCCGCTAATAATAGTGCTGATAAGAGAGCAGTGTAGCCCAAACAATACCCACTAACTGCTTTAAAGCTGCTCTCTCAGGAAACCAGCCTCGCAATTTGCATTCGACTCCTGCAGCCCCAGAGCGCTCCCCAAAAAATCCCACTGAAATATTATAAGCAATATTACATTTGCGGGAATATTTAACTAACGCCTAATCTGCTTATCTTTCATTTTAATCGGATCATTATGTTTTATTCTAAAGGCAAAAACATTCAAATGCAAAACGATTCTTCCCCAGGACAAGAACGGCTCAGTAAAACATTGTGAATTATTATTTTGTTCACTCCTCCTAATGTTCGACAACCTGATTTACTTTGTATTGATGCGTTTCTTTCACAAATGCACATAAAACGAGATTTGGGGGAAATGTTTTTGTATTCCTGGTTTTTAAAAATTGAAAGTGAGAAAAACAACTCAATAGCAGCTTCTGAACTGGCGCATCACCTGCTGAGTGGAGATGGACCAAATTCTCCGGATTTGTCCATTTATCAACACGTGTGGTGCCCTTTGACTAAACACTGCCACTTATCTGAGTTGTTGGGAAGATTAGTGCAAGAAGAGACCAGAGGTTATTGTTAATTTGAAGGCTGAGTCAATTCCAACGCTTTTGACCGTGTTGTGGTTGTTCTCCCTGGTCGTTTACTCATTTCCACTTGCTTAGAACGATTCCGCGACATCTGACCACCTTGTTATTGGTGACATGTTGGGCTGTATTAAACAAATCTTATGATAATCGTTTGGATGCTTTAAGGTCAGTGAATGAAGAAATGTTGTTTTACATCTGGAGGGTTCTCGACAAAGGCACTGACGTTGGGATTTGTCTTGTGCACACTGCAGACTTTTGCAAATGTATTCCTATGTCGTTTTACTAGAATCTGGAACAGTCTTCCCAAAGGTGTGGGACAGGCTCCTACCTTAGCTATATTCAAGTCCAGGCTGAAAACGGTTCTTTTCAGTCGTGCCTACGACTGATCATCAGTTTTTACAGTGTGTTTTTAAATTGGTTTTAAATGTTGCAAATGTGGACTTTGGGTTGCATTCTGTATGAACTGTGCTATAGAAATAAAAATTGATTGAAATTTATTGATTACTGCAAATGACAAATAAAATGAATCTGGATATGATTTCTTTACCTTGATAGTGCGTTGTGTTTTTAATAGTGTTAGGGCACTTTCTGTTGTATTTTTTGACTTGCTTCATTCAATAGGCAATTTTTCCAATAAGCAACCAAGTCTAAAAACAGTCATGTTTAGTCTTATTGATGAATCATTCTTCATTAGGGTTGCATTTCTTTCAGAGCCTGACAATACGAATTGTTCACATTTTCCAGCTCCCGCAGCCATTTTGAAACTACCCATAAAAGCCAAAAGTGGTGGCACATTAGTTTCAACGGCGGAGATAGGTGTGACTACATCCATTAATATTTTCGGTCTATGGTTTTGCCCTACATGTGTTGCTGCAGTGGGAATTCTGTATGAATAAACACTGACATATTGCGTACCTATCCATCAAAATTGCCATAATAACAGAAGCAACCTACTCAATTTGTATTCTAAAACCAAGAAAAAACACTTTAGACAAAAGAACGCCATTTTCATCATGTGTGTCTTCGAACACTAAAGATTGGCGACTCAACTTTTTTTCTTTTTTTTTTTCAAACACAATCTGTTGCTCCATCTCCTCCCAACATTTCCCCACCTAACAGCTGCTTATCCTGAGCCAGAATCCAAAAGGACGGAACCTGAAGCAATGGAGCAGAAGGAATCCCATTTCCAGATGTGTGCCACCAACACGAGGCTAATGTTCGAATCGCATGAGCTGCTGCAAACACTTTTCACTTGTTTTTGTGACTGGGCCTTTTATAGAGACTTGGAGACAAAACCCAACAGATATAAAACGCAGTAATTTTAAAACCTTTTTGCATTTCTGAAGCAGACATAACATATTTTAAAGGGGACGTAACCCAGATCTATTCTCTATAACGTGATCATTCATGACGAAAAAAAAACAATATAAGGTTTTATGAACAACTTTTGGTCATAATCTTTGGGCACATATCAACTGTGCACCCCGCCCTTGCTGTCCAAATGCTCCGTTTTCCAACTCCGTTTTGAGCATTTTCTCCATTTGAAAACAAAAGCATTTCCTACTGATTAGTTTTGGGAATCTCACCAGTCAAATGACATTCTTTGCAACTATGTGCCTTCAATTAGAGAGTCCCATGTAAGAATCAATGTAGAAGAGTGTCAGGAAGAATACCGCTACAGTATATTTGACTGACTCCAACGCCAAAGTAAATATTCAAACTCCTGCTTAGGGGCCAAAAAGAACATAATAATGCATAATCATATTTTCTCTTTACGTTTCGTTATGGCTTTGCGTTGCTAATGGATGAATTAAATGATTTCTCCGCTGCTCTCACTCTTTGCTAACCATTCTCCATCAGTCGCCAGTCGCCACTGCCTTGTTGATTATTCATAATTAGTTATGTTTGGTGGCTAATGCACTTCCACCATTATGCATGGGCTGTTTTGTTTATGGTACATTAAAAGTTCATATTTGTTTTACTGCAATATTTTATTTTGTTCTAAACATACTTTTGGACTATAGGAATGGTTTTGGGTTCACAGCACTGTTTTTGTTCTGGTTCTAGTTTTATCTGTGTTGGGAATCGCTAGCTTAAGCCTGTCTCCAGCACGGACATGGGCCACTGCGGCACTGCAGCTTCAATTCACACGGGCTATACAGAGATTTTCCTATAGCCCTCAATGTTAACAAAAGAGGCTTGTCCTCAGTTGACAGAACCTACAGCTTTGACAAAGGACAGGTTTTGTGAGAATTTTAGCATCTCTTTTAATTATTTTTTAAAACCATAGATTGGTGAGCTGAAAATCCACACTTTGACTCATGTGTTACTCTGGTCCTGCTAAAGTAGAACCACTGTGCACCTACTGCGCAAGACTGGGAGAACCAGAGCTGGCCAGCCCAGACCGCTTCACTTCGCTAATGTTTGGAACATATATGGTGCATGCACCGACGAGCAGTCCATTGATTTCAATGGGCAGACATGTTGGAGACACTGGGCTTATCACAGCCACTGTTTCTCATTACATGTGCTCAGACCAACAAAAAAAGAGGCTGTACATACAAATGCAATCCCAGTATTTCAGTTTCATACCATCCATCATAATTATTCCTGTATCACATTGAAACTATATGATATTGCCCTGCTCTATTTGTATTAGGTAAGTATTTTATTGTAGTTCACCTTTTCTATTTATTTGACTTTGTGCTTAAGTCTATTTACATAATTTCTATGTTTAACTTTAAACTTTTTTGGTATGGTAGGGCAATTGCCAAACGTTCATATTTCATAAAACAAATAAGATGAATAAATACTCTTATACTTCGCTCCAACTCCTCTCATTCAACACAAAACACAGTTTTGTACAGCACAATCCAAAAACTCTGACCATCCACCTCCTTCCCAATACTCAAAAATACTCAAAACAATATCACAATAAAAACACAAGAGAAGATCATTTTTCAATCTAAGTGAATGGAGCCATAGTGAAGAGGAGTAAAACTTTGCAAGCACTTTACATCTAGATTCATAGAGCGAATTCGGGTTAGCATTGTCCATCAACAATCAGTCAATGAATCAGTCAATCCATCAGAACTTCAACTATAGGCGGTTCCATCCCTCAGACTTTTTAGCTAAGGGGTGACCAAACCTTTTTAGAAGGAGGACCTCTTATTTTCAAAGTGAGGTATGTTATGTCTATATTGGTTCACATTTGACGGAGCTGAATTTGTCTGAACGACAAATTTTTACTCTGCGTGTAGTGCCATACAATCCAAAGCCAATGTCAGTGCAGTAGAGCAAAGTCAACGACTGGAATCTAAGGGTGTATTCAGACCAGAAAAGTCCTTTGCTCCGCTTGCTTGCTCCGAATCAAAAGCGGACCAAACTTTTTTCTTTTGCTC